>LGSN01000346.1:0-35994 GCA_001314375.1 Phytophthora podocarpi | reverse complement strand
CGGAGGAATGCGCACCGTGCACAGGAGAATTTTGTGGGTTAGAAATCTAGTTAAGTCTAAAAGCGAGTGCTACTGCTGGTATTGTTGCTATAAGCCAAAGGAAGTTTAGTGGGAGACTCGTCTTTTGCTCGGATCACCTTCTTCGCCTTTGCTTTCTGGCTAACCAGTGATTTGATACCTGCAGATTTGCCGCCGCTCCGAGAGTTGTTAATACTAGGGAGCGAGATCCCGTCTCCACGAGTTCCTGCAGTACGAATCTTGGCGGCCATGTTGCGCTTGGCACTCAGTAATGAGTTTTGCAGAGTGATCACGATACCGTGCGATTCACCCAGATATGTGGATGTGATCTCCATGCCTTTTTTGTAGGACTGCAGACTTAGATCCCAACACTTGAGGAATTCTTGCTCGACGCCCACGTTGTGGTACGCGATGCCCAAGACTGCCACGCGATCCAGCTTTGTCTTTGGGTCAACATTGTCCCCACTCTTTCCGCCGAAGCCCTTCCGTGTTGGACTCGATCCACCATTTCCAGATCGACCTAGGTGCAGTTCCTCGTGCAGGAAAATCAGTGCCGACTGGGCGTGCCCGAGAGCACTCTGGTGTTTGCCGAGCTGCGAGAGCACTGCACACATATTGAGGTGCGTGTCAGCCTTGTTCGGTAGATTGTCCAGGCGTGACTCGATCTTGAGCGCTTCTGTCAGACAAGTGAGCGCCTTGTGCAGATTACCCTGTCGACGGTAGTAGCACGCCAGATTATTGAGCGTCACAGCTCGACCTGCTGGATGTCGCTCGGTCAGAATCTCGGCCTTCTTGAGCAGCTCAAGCACTACACGAAACTCCTCCTGCTGCAAGTACGTCATGGCCAAGAGGTTGCACATCTCGCCCACGGTCCGACAGGATGCCCACACCTCGTTACTATCAGCTCCGAAGAAGTGCTGCCTCAACACGAGTCCCTTCTCCATGCACTCGAGAGCCTCCGTGTATCTCCCTTCTTGCTGTAGCTGCGCACACTTGTCATCCAGTCTCTGCAGAGCCACGAGCTCCTTTTGGTTCTCGATGAAATGCGTCTCCTCCAGCTCCTCTAGCTCACTCACGCGCTTTGATTGTGCCGGAGACAATGACGGAGACGCATTGTTCGACTCTTCACCGACATCGATGGCAGGATCCGTCTGTGGAGTTGGTGAAACTTCATCGTTCGCTTCCGTAAAATCTACGTCCAAGTGCTTAGTATCATCACTAATGATCTGGGTAGGCTTTCCTTCCATTGTCTTGAGTGTAAACCCTGCAATGCTCCTTTGCACACGGAGAGGTGCGAGCACTTCAATGTAGCCATTTTTAGACTGCAAGAGGTTGTATTCTTATAAGCAATAATCTTAAATAGAGTAACGCGTTAGGGTCGCAATTTTACAATATTCCAACCTTTATGAATATAGCGGGGGAGAGGTTTTTTTGTAAGCGACTTGTAGTTTTGGGAGACCTCTTCGTAACGATCGGAGAAGTGGCTGGGCGTCAGAATCAACCATAGGTCGAGAGAGAGATACAAGCGCGCGCACCATTTAGGTGACGCTAATTAGCGTCAATGGCGGCAATGGGTGCGCACAATGAGCCCAGCACTACAGTGCAGCAACAGCAACAGCAACAGCAACAGCAACAGCAACAGCAACAGCAACAGCAACAGCAGCAGCAACAGCAGGAACAGGAACAGGTCAACTCTCGTGCTGCCGATGACGGTTCGTGCAGAGACAACGAAGACCAGCAGCAACAGGAACGACACGGAGAAGAGCATGAGACAACGATCGTCCCGTTGCGCGTGCGAGTCGATGACGCCTTGCAAAGCGAGACTCTGCTGGAGTTCGAGTGCGACTGGGCGCCAGGCATCGGCGGCTCCGTCTGGACCAGCGGCGAGCTGCTAGCTGCGCACTTGGAGCTGCAGCGAGAGCACTACCGCTCGATCTTCGATGGCGCCCGTATAGTGGAGCTGGGAAGCGGAACAGGTTACGTTGGACTGATGATCGCCGCCTGCTTTAAGCCGTCGCACGTATACCTCACGGACCTGCAGATGCACCTGCATGGCTTGCGTCGCAATGTGGAGCGCAACACTGGAGCCATGCGGCCTGGCGTGCAGGTGCACGTCTCGGAGCTGAGCTGGGGGTCGTCGGAGCAGGAGATGGGTCTGCTGGAGTCGATCACCGCGACGAGCGACGGCACCGACAACCTTGAAGCTGCACAGGTGGATGTGATCCTGGGCACCGACGTGGCGTATCTGCAGGAACTGTACGACCCCTTGCTGCACACGATGAACCGTTTGGCAACGTCGCGCACGCTGATTCTGCTGGGCTTGAACCGCGCCGACACGGAGTTCAGGTTCTTCCGACAACTCGAGCGAGACGGCTTCGAGTACTACAAGATCCCAGACTTCAAGCTCCCGAAGGAGTTCTGGGGCCGCGACTTTGGACTGTTCGAGATCCGTCGCAGACATGACGAGTGGCTGTGAACCCAGTAGGCATGGCACTACACTCGCAACTGCACACAGGCTGTGTGCAGTAAGTGAAGCTGTGACAGCTTCACTCACCGTGAACCCAGAGCGGCAAAGCTCAAAGCTTAAAGGTATCCGATACGACTGTGGGCGGAGCTCAGCGTGGCGTCGTCGAGGCGACCGCGACACCAAACACAGACTACTGTACCAAATCAACCGAACGCTGCAGCTACAGCTACAGCTACAGCTAAACCAGCAATCTACTGCACAACGTAATAGACCACCATAGAAATGAAGAGGAATTCGTTGCAATGCTGTTTGGTTCGACGTTCGCCTGCGAGCATGACGTGGCTCCTGACCATCCTGCGATCTCAACTGCTGATGCCAAGGAATACTGTAGCCATCTTGCGACTGCCGGCTACGACGCGACCACCGCTCAGCGTGCGACAACCTCAACCTCAAGCCTCAACCTTCACTTTTTCTCGAGATCGGTTTCCCCACCGAGCGAGCCCCAGTGCATCCATCCAGCCGCTTTCATTATCGTCGCCATCACCATTGCTTCATGGCTGCATTGGCACTGACAAAAGGTGTTGACGTTGCACGTGAAGAATTGAGGTTTGGCGTGAACTAGCCCAATGTGCGGAGCGCTGCGGCTGCGCTTTCAAAGGCGATCGGATCGGGCTCGTGCTACAACGCGACGGCGAAGGACACCCCCTCCACTCTCAATCTGTTTATATTGCGTCCGTCGCCGTGACCTCCGTCCCGGTGGATTCTTGCGCGCGCATTCCGCGCATCCCTCACTTGGGGGGTTTCCCTCGTTTGGCTTCCTCCGCAATTGCAGCACAGGCAAGCAGACTTTGCTGCAGAGACTGCTCATGGTCCGTCGTGGCCAGCTTCTCGACACTATACCTGCAGCAAAACGGCAAAACGGCAATGGGTGAACTGACCACGAACATATCCATTTCCCCATTTCTCCCAAAAATTGACTTGACAATTCGGATTTTCTTTGGCCTTTTCTTCTGAAATGGGAACACTGTACCCCTGTTCCGGCTACAAAAACAAAAACGGCTGGAGTTATTGCTGGGCCTTCGGTTCGGCTCAGAAGGAATCGCGCCACAACAGCAACAGATCGATTAGGGCAAGGCATCTTCTGCGGTTCGGGGCAATCTAAAATCGCAGGTTGAAGCCGACCGAAAGCGATGAGCAGCACTTCCGTTCCGACACCCAGCGCCCCCAGTTCCTGGCGCAAGCGGGCGGGCCGCCAGAAGCAACAGGCGAACAGCAACCTCGGCTCGTGGTTCGTGAACAAATTCGCCGGCGGCGGCAAGAGCAAGAACAAGCTGCTGCGCGAGCACGACGAGGAGACGGCGCAGAACCTGCGGCGGCGACCTGTGGGCACGCTGAGCGCCGTGACCAACCAACAACAAGCTAATGCGGCGCGACGAGAGGAGCTCGGCCGCCCCAAGCCCATGAGGCAGAAGAGTTTCCTGCGACAACAGCTGCAGGAGATGAAGCGGCAGTCGGCCGAGACGTTGCAGCTAGCTCAGAAGAGAATGGACGGAGAGATAGTAGAGGAGGAGGAAGAAGAAGATCTTGAAGAGAAACTATCATCATCATCTTCTGATGATGATGAGGAAGAGGAGGGACTTCGTGTGGTCGACGACCCGGAAGACGCTCTTCGCGGGAGTCTAAGCAGCAACCCGGCGAGGTCCCGGACCTCGTCGTCCAGGAGGTCCAGCACCTCGTCGCGTCGTCGGAGCGCGGCCGAGGAGCAGCAGGAACGAGAAGACGAACTCATGGCCCACGAGGTCCAGAGAGACGAGTACTCGGAGGAGGTGAATCGACGCATGAGTCAAGCCACACAGCTCTACGCCGAGGCCATCAGTGCGTTGGACTATGCGTTGCATCCAGAACGGCAGCCGGACATTGAACCGTCGCCGAAGCCGCTGCTGCTTGGAGTCAAGAAAGGAAGCGCGAGTATGCCCAAGAGTGAGTGGATTTGAGCGAAAAATCGACAAGCAGCAACAGTTTTTTTTTTTTTGGGGGGGGGGGGGACGCCAGACTGGCGGAGGAAGGCAGTTTGAAGACGTCTGGGGGGTGAAAAATGAGTGAAAACGAGGTGGAGTGGAGGGAAGGAGTGACGGTGTATATCAAGATTTCTTCGCCAAGAGCAGGACGTAGCAGTAGTTTGGTATAAAGGCGACGACGATATTTTATTTTTTGGAAGATGAAGGACAAGTACTTAGGAATAGCACTAACTACAGTAGTAAGAGAGTATGAACGGTGAATAGCAAGCGATGCAGCTTCGTGCGTTGAACGTTTTTTTTTCCAACCATATTCGATGTCCTGTTAGGAGGCAGATCGAGAGAACGCGACGAAGTGGGGATCTTCCAGTGGGTGGGTCTCTACACGATCGTAGCCGCCAAAAGTCAACTTGTCCGTCTTCATCTCAGCAAAAGCTTGGCGTTGGATCTTGATGTCAAACGGCAAGTAGCTACAGTACTCGACACCAATATTTAGTGGTTCTGCACAGTACATGCCCAGACAAAACAAGACAGCCTACACGAGTTCCAGTGACGGAGTCGTATCGAACGCATGTTCGTTGACGACGGCGACAGGGTTCAAGTCAAGACGTCTACATATCAGCAGCAGAGTCCCGATCAGAGCTCGTGAGTCTACGAAGACATCAAAGCGGGGAGCTCTTGTTCCGACTCACATTACTTTGAGTTGCGTTAGAGGGGCTGTCTGTGTGGTGAACACGCCCTCGCTGTCGTTCACGAAGCCAAGAAACATTTCGGGCACCACTTTCGTGAACTTGTTCCCCGATAAATCCCTGGTTCAGCCCAACGCAAACACAACATGAGATGAGGCGGTTGGGTCCAGTGCTTCTGCAACGTCTTCAGCATCGGTTAAAGACGTTAACGTCGTACAAGTGCGTCGTAGTTACGGGGATGTTGCTCGGTACTTCCTGCAATCAAAGGCGTCAGCGTGTTGACCACGTAATGTCCAGCACCAGGCGACGAAAGCCCACCTCAAGTCCGCGGAAATCGCAGTACACGGACACTCGAGCTTGGCCGATGCAGTGGCACGCCGTCGGGCACGCCTCAACCCGCTGCAGCAGAGCAACCACAGGCACGAAGGCTGCGAGAAACTCATCCCACCCCATCGCAGGCGAGCACTCTTCACTCGATCTTTGCGATCGAGTTCCAAACGTCGCGACGAATGACACGAAAAGCGTTATGAAGGGCATGTGGCGTGGCGTCCGGCAGCGACTGAACGCAATTGACGAAAAAGACCAGGAGTTCTGCAGCCCCGCAGCGTACCGACCAGCGCACGTGATATTTGATGGCCGATGGTCGTGCAGGGGCCACAGGGTTTGACCATCGCACTTTGCAGCGACGCTTGCGGATCGACACAACGCTAGGCTCGTCTAGCGACTGACGCAGCCTCCGGCTATTACTTTGCTGCGTGGTGGTTTGCTATTATTGGTGCTGCTACAGCCTGCATTGAGGCCACGGCATTCAGTCCGGTAACGGCCGGTGGCCGCTCTCGTTTTGTGGTAACGCCCCTTCCCGCTGTCTCATGTTGCTCTGAATTTTGCGCTGCAACTCTACTTCTAGCTCCGTCGCAGCGACGCTCGATACGTTTTGAGCTCGCGTTGGTTTGATTGAGCAGCGTACTGGACGCCTTTGGGACGAGAACGAGAGCGGTCGTCATGCATCTCTTCCGCCGCATTTGCAACGCTTGAAGTTTTCCTCCGCGCAAGTCCTCCGGACCAGTGGCTATCTTTCACCACGTACTGAGACTCGCGTTGAGCTGTCTTCCAGAAATTCTCCGTCGAGTAACGCGCGCGCCCTTTTGCTCACGCTCAGTGCGGGACCCGTCGCTTCTCAGTGTGGCCGATGAGCAGCCAAGCACCTGAAGTAGCGTAGCGTCGACTGGGTCCATTCGGCCTTTTGCCAGCCACCGCGCAAGCACACGCCTTCGACGGAGCTGTACACGGAGCAGATGCAGAACGCAGCTTCCGTCGAGACTGGTGTCGTGCGCCCGGTCACGTACCGCTGGACGAGTGGTTGCAAGCCTCCCGGCGGAGCCCATTGCAAGCTCAGCGTGACGTGCTCGCAGGAGGACTTTCGTCGCCGCAGGATGTCTTGGAACGGAGCCGCTGCCCGCGGCGATTCCGACGACGACTTCGACATTCACCTGCGCCCTCGCACGACCAGATCTCGGTCGACCGTAGCCTCCCCCACGCGCGTTCGGTTCATTTACGAGGACGAAGATGCCAAGGCTCGCGTGTGCGGGAACGTGCAGCAACTGCTGAACGTCGTCCAGAACGACCCTGAGGCCACGTCCGCCAACGCGCAATTGGCGCGTAAAGTGCTCAAGTACCGCAGAATCATGGGGAGATTGGACGACGTGAACGTGGAAGACCCCGACTTCGATGCGTCCGCGTTTTTCGGCATCGAGTGGTGCCGCATCGGCGCCCCCTCAAGTTGAAGTTGAAGTCGTCCAGCCGTTCATGTTGAAGTTGACCCCCCTGCTGTCGTTGAGGAAAAGTCCTCGACCAGGCTTCCGATGGGATGGCATCGTTGACGGGAGTTTTGCTTTCCAGACTGCGTAGCACTGACAGAACTCACCCGAAGCAGAGGCCGAATATAATTTTATGTTACTCATTGGTTTAACTGTTTCCTACTTGTGAATACCACCAGGGTATGAACGGAGGACATGTACACAATTAGGAGGTGTTTAGCTTCAATAGGTCATGACAGTGAACAGTAGCATCCATGTAGTAGCAATGATCAGACGGATAGGTATCAACGTGGCTGGCCGACACTGGCAAGAGCGTCTTGAGAATTTCCTCACTGACAGTAAATGCTGAAAGAGCGAGTCGAACATGGCGAGGACAGGACATAGTATCATACGTGGAGTGAGCCGAACGAAACGTTTAACTGGCCTCGCCATCTGCCTCCGGAGCACAATGCTCTAGCTCTTTGCGAAATTCGTTCGTACTCGGGGCTCCGAAGCACAAATTCAGCTGTCGCCACGAATGGAAAACTTTCGTCGATTTGACTGTTGGGGCAAGCCAACAGGGCTGCTGCTGCCTTCACCAACGAGTGATGCGATTTTAGACTGCGGTATCTTGCAACCGGATACCGCAGCTTCAAGCCACTGCCGCGCACACAAGCAAATCGGGTCGGCAGGACGTGTACATGTATGCCTTGCTTTTTTCGAAGCGAACGTAACGTGTCTGTAGAGAGCTACTGTGCCCTCTTGTCTTGTCGCCGACGGGTAGAAGTACATGTAGAAGACAGCGGACACTCTGCAACGTAAGACGAGGGCACGTTGAAGTGCCTGCATCAACCAAGCGGACTGGCCTCCGTGCCACTCGGCACGCGGATTTGCGGCGCCACATCGCGGGGCCCGCCCTCCTCAGCTTCGACGTGAGAACGTCAAAGCGTGCCTGGCCCGTAAGCCGTTCCAACGACCGCTTCTGCTAACCAAGCTGCAAACGCGGACGAGTTGCTGCTTGGCTGTTCGCTTGGACATTACTCACTCTAATGTCGCTCGTAGAGGAAGGAGTCATCCGCCGCCACGTCAAACGGGGATGAGTTTGTGTCCCTCTTTGTATCCTTCACGACTCTATAAAAAATATCTCTACGATCGGACTCTCTCATCGCGTGTGCACTTCAACGTACACTGTCACTCGGTCGTCGCTAAAAAGGGCTCTGCAGAGGACAACCAGCGCGAATTTACAAGCTTTGGAGCCGTAGAGACGCGACGAGTAGATGCCATTCCATCGTCCTCATCGAGCGCTTTTATCGCTTTTAAACCCTTGCAATGCAGATTTTAGGGGAAGTCTTAATGTAATGTACTCGTTGCTTGCAGCGGGGTGGTTACCGAGTGCAAGGGGGGAGAGGGCCACTGTACTGAAGTCTGAAATCCGTGTCGAGTGTGCCATCGACTGTCCGGTTTCTGCTGCCGCGATGCAATTTACACAAGAATCTCCGTCCCCCTCTGGACGCAAATTCAAAGCTCCAATCTCATCTGGTTGCCCCGAAGCATGTCAATGCGTTCGACGGCGTTTTGTGTGGACAATTTGAGAAGAATTCGAAGAGCCCAATGCGCCATAAAGTGCTGCTGCCTTTCAGGTGACGACACTTCCGTTTCATCGGCAGTAAGTCAGCGAAAAAGTGGCTAAACACCGAGATGTCTCGTGACGTGACGGAGTCGCTCGAATGCCACGATGGCGCAGCGAGAAGCGAGAATCAGTTGCTTGCATCCTTCACCATCAACGTCGCGAGCCTCGATCTCCGACACCAACAAAGAAGAGACTCGGAGAAGGCGCCGTGATGAAAGGTGGTCGGACCTTCAGGATGTGAACGCCGTCCCTTCCTCCCTTCCTCATTTGCAGTTGCGAGCTGTCCGACGAAGCTCGCGCTGAAGGCGAAAGTACCTCCTGCCATCCCTCTGCTCTCTCCGCTGCAATTTGCATTCCCGCTTTCGAACGAAGCGGCCACCCGTAGTGGACACAACAAGAGAGAAAGAGAGAGCTTCGCGATTGCTCGACATCCTCTCACAAGGTAACCCAAGGCTCACTTCACTGTGCAACGCGGCACGTTCAGCCCAGAGTAGTTCACCAAGCAACATCGGAGTGGGACACCGTCGGGAAAACGCACACGAGGAAGGCAACAAGCGGACACAAGCACATCAACACGCTGGCAACCGATCCCACTAGTGAGAGAAGGAGTACAGTGCCGACTTCTCTTGTCTTTTTGAGATAGCTCATTCCGACATCTATCCCGGATAGACACAAGCTCGCTCGCTGACCGCTTCACGTCACCGCATTGCAACTACTTCAGCTAGACGTTTCCAGAAGCCAACATCGTCATTGACCATCCACCCCTCCGAGTGACCGACCGACACGCCCAATCGTTTCTGCTGCTCAACGAGGTCTGAAGGTGCCCGACCGCCCCGCACATATACCGTGAATGCCAACGTGGACGCGGGTGACCAGCGTCAGCCAGGACACCGAGATAGGGAGCTCTAGAACCAGCATTATCAGGTACTACAGCAACATGGAGCCCGCGGGCGGCTCGAAAGAAGAAAATCGTCGACGACGGCGTCGAAGGTCCAGTGATTCGGTGCACTCGGTCCTGGATTCCCCCTTGGAGAATATCGGAGCCCAGACCCGGACTGAAATCGACCGTGGATCATCTGCCGCGGCTAGATCAGATAGCGCTGTCTTAACTCCATCCGAGCAACACAACGCCCCGCTTGCACCGCTTTCGCTGGTTACCGTTGACCATAGCTATGCTACCACCACGCGGTCGCCCGCCGAAGCGAGTTCTACCGGACCAAGCCCTCGCTTCAGTCCCGACACTCGTCGACACACGGGTAAGCGTCGGGCCTCGGGTGAGATGATCCACAGCGAGGAAGAGTCCAAAACGATGCAACCAGCCACCCCACAAGTCCCAGGAGACGAGGTTCGCCGCCCATTTCTTCCAGAGCGGGCGGTCGTTTCGCCAGCGGCGCATTCCAGTAGTGCTCAAGAAGCGGAGACGCCTCGAGAGCAAGCACCACAAGGAAACGAGCCCCACTCTCACGCTGCCGCTGAGATGCACACCCCGACTCTGCCCTTGCGGGTGTCGAATCGACGGACTACAATGACGACGAGATGGTCTCCATCGATGGCTGGTGGCCGAGAGCAGGTCTCTAAGTCGGGTGTTCAGCGGAAGTCGAGAGCAGCAGGATTTCAACGATCACGAGGTTCATCTACGTCTCCCCGGTCGGCGGTGGCGCCACCCGCTCGTCCGATCTCGAACGCCACGCGGAACATCAACTTCGGCATGCTGCAACCACATTTCGAGTGGCCATTGCAGCACGCGGCCGATAGCTTTGGTGTGTGCACAACTCTGCTCAAAAAGATCTGTAGGCGGAACGGTATCAGCAACTGGCCGTATCGAAAGATCTGCGGACTCCGCAAGAGCATTGCATCCATGGCCAAGCAAATTAACTACTTCGATGGAGACCAAAAGCGCGCGTACGCCGATCAACTAGAGAAGCTCGAGCACGAGCTGCAGGCGTACTTACGCACAGGGAACGAGCCCACGGAAGAGTTCTTACGAATCTTAGACGCAGAGGCTGCCGTCGCTGCTACCGCCCAGCAACAGAATGAACTTGATGTACACACAGCGGAAACAGGCAACGAGAATGAGGAAAAGGAAGCGCAGGTGGTTCCCGCTTGGTCGACGAGGCCAAGCCTTGCACCACCTCATTACAGCAGCGTCCAGATCGTTTACGGTCCACACGAATTGCAGACTACACCTAGACGACCTCTTACCACTGGATGGAGTGTTAACGCATGGGGTGGCGTGTACTCGCGTCCGCGAGGACCACCGCTACAAGCACAAGCTTTCCCAACCATTGCTACACATCACCGAGCACTGCCGTCTATCGCGTCGATTCTACAGCACCAAAGCTACTCCAGCCCGAGCCGTGCAGCCTCGACGCAGAGTCCAAGTACAGCACCTGGTGTTCCGCACGACGAAATGGAACAGCATCAACAACCGCAGTGGCGATACTTTCCTCCGACCAACGACGATGCATCATGATAACGTACGTATCACGCAGGCGTAGAGGATCGAAAGCCGCGCTGCTCATATCCTAGTATTTATCATCGCAAAGGAGGAAGCAGTACATTTTTTTAAAGTCTGGGCCAGCATCGCGCAGGAAGGAATAGAGCAAGTTTGGAAACAATAAGGTTAGGTCAGGCTTTAATGTCCTCCTAGATGGCGAGGAGTAGACAACCTGACTCACTCCCTCGACGATCTGTCAATGATGTGATAAAATTTGTCATATGATGTGGTACACTACATGTACATGTATTATCAGATGTCGGTCATTACGAGTGAGCCCCGAGCGCCCAACTCAGCAGCCCAACAACACTTACCTTTTGTTGTAGGCAAGCTCGTGGATTTGTCCGCATTAACCTAGCAGTACGGATAGAAGGTCGAATAGAGTACGGCTCGTGAAAAAAAGCAACAATTTTGATGGCGTATCCTGAGACGATCAAAAATGAATACGTTTACATGTAAAATAGTGGTCGAGTCGGTGAGGCACACCTCGGCACCCCTGCTTTCGGAGAAGGCTTGGCGCACACAAACAGACACAGCATTCTATTCTTGTGGGTTGAAGATCGAAGCTGCTTGTCAACGACAGGTGTTGGCGAAAGACGTATCTCGGGACGCTGATCCCCCGGTACATGTAGTAATAGTAAACGTCAAATCTGTGCAGCATGTACATGTACAGTAGTGATGAAGTCCCAGCTTACTTGTGTGCAAGAGCTCCACCGTCACGGTGTACGGATGGGTACATGTACATGCAGTGCCAAATGGCTGTACTGTACCAGTATCAGACGGAATTTCGCCGATGACCTGACGCTTGCAGCAACGCAGAATGCGTCGAATGCATATTACGAACGCATATCGGACGCTACATGTACGAGCGCTGAATGTATCGTGTGGATGCCATCGCCATCTGACTATCCTCTCCGAGTATTCTTCGACGGAAGCATGTACGAGCGCTGAATGCATCATGTGGATGCCATCGCCATCCGGCTATCCTCGGCGACTCGCCGACGGCGAGGCCCTCGACGGAAGCATGTCTGGTCTGCGAGCCGCAGAGCGACTGCCTTGAAGGAGCGTACAGTTTGCACATCCGGGTGCGCGAGCGCTGTGTCAATGCTGGACTCTAGCCTGCCTGGCTGAGCCTGGAGGACGCATCGAATGCTGCGGAAAGGGAAGGACCCACAAAGTTTAGCTTCGCCCAAAACGTCAGGACCAAACTTTGACCCTTCACGGCTGGAGTCTCCGATTTTGATCAATGCATTCATCTGCCTCGACAATGAGCGTGACTTGAAGCCGCCACGTCGGACTCGGACTGCCCTTTGTAATCGGCGCGAATGTTGTCGCCCTATGCAGCTCTTCGCTCCGTCTTTAGCGCAAGGTCGCATCGAATCGAGGACTGCCCCGCTGACAGTCGGCCTGACTCGGCAAGGTACATTTCCACTGGATCTCAAACTTCGGTGCGAGCGGGAAAACTCGGCGGCAGATCGCGGGCCCGTTCTTCTAGAAGGAGCCGACGTCCGCAACGACAAGTCCGTTTCGGCACTGTTGTGACGGAAAAATAGAGTCGCTTTGGCTCGGCCATGGTCGTGCCGAGTTGATTCAGCGGTTGCATGTTTCCGCGTCGGCTCCTCGTGAACGAGTTCTCAATGCCAAGCTGGTACAGTGTACATGTACTGTATTGCCAGCATTAAAGACCGAGCACTGCTCGCCGTCAAATCCGAGACGGCTGTAAAGTGGCGACCGGGGCAGTTTGTGCGCCGCAACGCTTGCCTGTCTACGATGAACGGATCCACCCGGCGACGCCGAACCGGGCAAAAACCGGGAGGGGTTGCAGCTCCTGGACAAAACACGGTGCTGCAGGCGCCTAGCGCGACATGACGGCGATGCCATGATGGCACAGCATTGGCATCACATCACGTAGGTATGGGGTGGGTGGAATATCCTCGCGGATAGCCATTCCGTCACCTCGTTGCAACTCGGCTGCAAGCGCACAATAATGAACGGGTGCTTCCCTGGCTGCTGTCTCAGCAATGGAGCTGCTTCCTTCTGCGAGGCGAGTGGATGCATCCATCCGGTCCATCTGCCACGCACTCATCGAAGACTGCGGGGAACCTCGGCGAGGTCAAGTGGTACGCAAGAAGGTCTCCGCAAGAGTCTGCTGTAGGCAGAGTATCCGCAAGTAAAAGAAACGGGTCAGGGAGAGAACGAACCTCCATCTCCGCCACAGCTGCCGGAACTCACTTCTCCTTCTTCGCTGCCGCCCGCAAGTCGGCCGACCTCCGTGATCCGACCAACCAAAGCCACCGCGAGACATTTCTCGAACTCCGGCCGTCGAAGCGCGAGGAAGCAAGCCACTGTCCGATCCTATCCATCCTGCTCGAGCTCTCTTTGAAGCGATTCTCGAAGATAGGTACATCCGGACAGACGTTTGGTGGCTTTCATCGAAGTGCCAACAGACACCATTCACCGCGACAGAAAACGGAGACTTTCGATCCCCTTGTCCTCTCCATTGCTGCTGCTGCTTGCTGCCTGCTGGACAGACGCAGCAGGACCGGACTCAACAAGTCCCCGCTTCAAATCCAGCGCCGCCAGTCAATCTACGAACGGCGCGCGGAGCCATCTGACAAGTCCGACGCAGTCGGAGTGTCGTAACTCACTCACCTCTCGTTTTACGCGCTCGACAACAAGTGATCAACTGCTTCACGTAGTAATGGAGGCCTTCGCGCTTCCAGCTGACACCGTCATCGCCCCTGGGGGCGAATCGGCCACTTCGACCGCCGGACCAATCTCCTTGCCGCCGTTGGTGCACAAGCGTCAACTGTCGACCACCACCGATTCACTGGCCAAGCGTCGCAAACTCTCGGAGCCCGTCTCATCACCCGGTTCACCGATATCAACATCGTCCATTGGATCTGCACCGCCCACGACTCCGTCGTCCAAGTCGAGTTCGTCGCGTCCCAACATGACGGCTTCAAGCAGCATCACGCTGGACATGTTGCGTCCGCACTTTGAAGAGCCGTTGGCCAAGGTCGCTGCAAGCTTCGGAATCTGCGTCACTTTGCTCAAGAAGATCTGTCGACGACACGGGATCGCCCGCTGGCCGCACCGCCAGATCACGGGCTTGCGCAAAAGCATCGCCTCCATGGAACATGCGATCGGATACTTCGATGGTTCTCGACGCGAGTCGTACGCCGAGCAGCTGCTGAAGCAGAAGAACAAACTCGCAGCGTTGTTGGACCCGACAACGACTAACCCGCTTCTTGCTACTGAGGAGGACCGACGCGACCAGAACACTAAGAGGCACACCAAGATTCCGTCGATGCAGGGTAGTATCGACAATAGCTACGAGGTGGCACTTGCTTTGGTGACCCGTGCGTCGTCGCCCACAGGCCCGTTATTGGTGGAGTCGCCGTACTATGGTGCGTCCTCTGTGGCAATGCCTTTGCAGACGTCGCCGATGTGGCTTCCAGTCGCCCACCATGTCGAGCCTAGCTACACTCAGCAGTATCAGCAGCTCTGTCCTCCGCCTACGCTGGAACAATCTCGTCCAGAGGTTTATCATCCTACAATTACCGGTAGCTACTATGCACCCAGTGCCGTTCCAGCCAGCAGTAGTGTTCCGACTTCAATCATTTATTTGCCTCCACTGCGACGAGAGCCGCGAGCAGTGCTGCCACCCATTTCGTCGCTGGTAGTTAGCAACAACAACAACAACAGCTACAACAGCACTGCAGCGATGCCGGCGTCAAGTTGGTGAAGGGGGATTACACGACCGAAAGACATGTAGAGAAATAGCTCCACTAATTATTGACTCAACGAACGAGACCCTTATGAAGTTACTGTATATCTCGAACACGATGGTGGTGACGATCATACGGTTGGTACATGAACAACTTGGTTGGCCAAGTTTCCACTTGGAACGTGAAGCTGCAAGTGCTATCCTTGATATCAATCGACTGGTGCTGCAACGCGATCAACATCGTTGTGAAATTTCCAGTTTTTCCAAATCTTTGCTCGCAATCGATGCCGGTAAGCGAGTTGGATA
The DNA here is from genome assembly GCA_001314375.1 of Phytophthora podocarpi. Classification (NCBI taxonomy): domain Eukaryota; phylum Oomycota; class Peronosporomycetes; order Peronosporales; family Peronosporaceae; genus Phytophthora; species Phytophthora podocarpi. The sequence goes on along the minus strand of LGSN01000346.1, from coordinate 20,846 downwards.
GCCCATTTACCCAGACAAATTCTGCGCCGAACCGAAATTCTTCCCGAACCGGTTTAGCTTTTGCAACCAAGAAAAAAAATCTCGGATCGATTTTGACTCGACAGCGTTGATTGAAATGCTAACACGCATTTTATTTGGCATAGCCTTACTCAAAATTTCCTAACGTTACCGCAGATATGTTGACGACGGCAATGACGTTCGCCTCAACCCGTCATCTCTTTTGACGGTGTGCTCATATTTCCCGCAACTGTAGTACCAACGTTGCGGCGATGCAAACGGACCGAGTCGAGGACAGGACTCTGCATTGCAAAACCTGAACGACGCGCAGTGGATTTGACATTTCCCGGCTCATTTGACACCTCAAATCGTGTGCTCTCCATGTCGCACCCGTTCATCGTCGCTGCTCTCCTCGCCGGATGACGATCCGTCGTAGATGTCGGCTTCCGACTCGAACGAGAACTTGGGGTAGCGACTGTCCTCCGCGAGCATCTCGGTGTTGCGCGCTTCAACGTCGCGCATTGTGATGGGGTCGACGATGTCGTAGTCGCTCCTCATGCTGCTCGCTGTCGACACACCAGACGCACCGAAGATCTGGGGCTGCCTGCTGCTCGAAGGGACAGCAGCATTGTACGGTGTAGGCAGTGCGGCCCCGTACAGTAGAGCCCCAGGTTTTCGTCGAGTAGCGTATGCTTCTTCTTCGTCCTCTTCGATAGCTGTAGGCATAAGCTGACTCACGGTCAGAGGTTGTTGACCTGAGCGCATCGAATCCAGCTCCGAAGACCTATTGTCCATCGACGAAGCAGTCACGTCCACGAAATTGTTCCCTGCCCGAGTAGACGGAGGCACCCCGTTGTTCGCGTATTGGTGTTGGCCGGCAGCAACCGCGCCAAACTCGGGGCCAGTGCTCACGCTGTAGTCGGAGTAATACTGCGAGTTCTCGGCAAACTGTGACTTACCACCGAAGTTAGAGAAGTCGGCCGTTGACCTCGGTGATGACCCGCTCTGTCCATTGTACCCGGGGCCGTATGTGCTGCTAGCCTGCGAGTCGGACATGATCGAGATGCCGTTACCCTTGCCGGCATCATCCTTGTAGCTGTACGTCGAATACAAATTGCCTCCTGATGTTCCTGTGGCGAGCGTCCTGTCGGACCACGCGCTGTTGTTCGACGAGACTGTCTGCTCCTGGGTGCTCGCCATTTTCTTCTTCTTCATCACCCGACGGGCGACGAACGCGATCACTATCACCACAAGCATCACAGCACCGCCGATGAGTGCCAAGTTGACAACCGCCGGTGAGCCGGAGGTGGCCGAGGTGTTGCTCGTCAAAGTTTGTTCGGCGCCACTATCATGGGACGAGCTGCTGAGAGTCGTTTTTGAAGATTGGGTCGCGTCCGAACCGCTCGAAGTCGTCGTAGTGGACGGAGGCGAAGTCGCACGTGTCGTTGACGTGCTATCGTCCGTGGTGGCCTGGCTGTTGGTAGAGTCGGAGGTGTCGGGTGCCGACGTCTTTGGAGCTGTAGTTGGGGCTTCCGTGGGGGTCTCCGTAGTCACCGTAGGGGGTTTCGTAGTGGGCTTCGGTGTACTATCACTGCTGCTGCTGCTCTTGCTAGAAGTCGTGGTCGTGGTCGTGGTCGATGTCGAAGTCGACTTATCGCATTCAGCGTAGGCTCCCGAAAAGGGGCATGCTCCGGACGTGTCTCGGCTGTAGCAGGAGAAGTCGCCGCCTGTGAGCGCGTACACGCACGGTGGACACGTCTCCGATGCGAGAGTGCATTCCGTCGAACCTTCGGACAGACACGTCGTCACGTCCGAACAAGTCACTATTGCTTCTAGAGACCTGTGTGTGCGCATCATCTAAGCCTGTGGAAGTGCCGGTGCAGTTCCTGAGGAAGCTGTCGGATAGAGCGCTTCACGATGTCCAAGTCCTGTGTTCCTGTGCCAATTGTCGTTCGCAGGCTTCCGGTGGGGTAGCGACTGTAGCTGTAAAGGTGCCCGTGATGGCAATCACCAAACGCACGCGATCGATGCTCCACAACGCAGTGAGGGAATGAGAATGAGGAACGCGAGTAGGAACGGAGGTGCTCCGCCGAATCGGCCGATCTCGCCGATAGGCCGGAGCTGGCATGTGGTCGTCTTTACGTGCGCCGTAGGGTCTCGCGGAGGCACTAAATCTTGCGATCGACCAATTAGCCACAGTGTTCGTGAACATTGCACCGGTCTCTGTTGGCCAAGATAAAAGCGAGATTGGACAGACGATAGGCCCGGAACATCCCAAGCTGGTAAAATTTCTGGCTTGCACGGAAGCCGTGCAGCTTTTGCTCGTTACTTCGAGTGGAGCAACTAAGGTCAAGCAGCAACAAGCTTCGCGCAGTAAAACCAGACAAGTTCAAGACCGGTTGTGTCGTTCCTGAAGTTGCTGAAAAACATCCGCCCTGCTTTTCGGTCCCCAGAGAATGCTCATTGTTGTTTTGGCTGCAACTCGGCGCAAGTAGACTTTGACGTCAGTACGCTAACAACGTTGAAGCATTTGCAGTTTTTAATCGCGTAGTACACATGTAAGTTCCTGCATGTGTAACCGGGTGTCGTGTTGTCTTGCCTCGGACATTGGTGATAGTTTAAGCGCCATAAGTCATGCCAGTTGGTGAGTCTTGACGTATGTAGACAGGTGGAGCAATGATCGGACTCGCGCGTCAAGCAAAGCAGATGCAAGTTCTTATTTTCACGAGGTAGGTAGAGGATACTGCAGTATTTATCTTTTCTTGCTGTTACACTGTAAGAGGAATTAGGAATCTTGAAGTGATCACACTTAAGCTTACACTGCACTCGCTGCACTGCATTGAGTGCATTTCTCATTATCACGAAACACGAAACTCCCTCTGCTCGCAAGATGTAGATAGGTAGACTGGAGTGGAGCACGGCCGGCTACCTGACTTGCACAAATGAGGCATCTCCGCCTCCAGAATCACACCCGTTTAGCTGTATAGCCCAGGGTTTTGGGCGACTCGCACCCTCTACACCCTGGGTGACGTTGCGGTCGGGCTGGGCACTGCTGCAGGAACGACTGCATCCGTGTCTAGCACGTTCGATTGGTTGTCCATTTTGGCGGCCTTTTCGGTAGCAGCATAAGAAGAGGCCGCGCTGCTCCTGTCACTGGTGTGTGGACTACTCACCGAGAGCTGCATGAGGTTCTGGAGCTGATCAAGGTTCTCCTGCTGTAGCTTCTCGCAGCGCATGACAGTTTCCGTCAGCAGTACGATGATGTCGCTGTGCATCTCCTCCTGCTCTCTGCACCAGATTTCAACGTCGTCCGAAAGCGTAGACGACAACGATTGCACCGACGTTGTCGTGGTACGGTCCGCCGTCGCTGCCGCCTCGCCGCTGCTAGACCTAAGGCCGCTTGTCAAGTCTACATAGCCTGGGTGGTCGATAGTCTCGTGGACAATGTCACTGCTCTCGTCGTCGTCGAAAAACCCGTTCGCATTGGGGTGACTGCCTCCACTCACCGAGTGTCGGTCCGCAGTCGAAGGTGGCGATGGCGTCTTGATCTTCGTCTTGGACCTTAGAGGCCCACCACGCGGGAAAAAGTGGCTCGACCTTGATCCACCAGTCGTGTTGCTGAAACTGCTGGACGGCGACGACGCTGCTCTGGGCGACGTCTGCACATTGGCGTTGGTCCGGAACCCCAACGAGATGGGGCGTCTTGTGGTCTTGAGTTTCTCCACGATCTCGCGGAAACGCAGCGCGTCCACTCGTTCGTCATTGATGCTCACCAACTGATCCCCGAGCCTGCAGTTGCTGATGCCCGTAGTTACTCCGTCGGCATGTTGCAGCACTGCGATCTGCGCGCCCACCTTGTTGTCTTTCCTTGAAAAGTTGCGGAGCGAGATGCCGCACTCGCCGCTCACCCACATGACCGTGTACTTGTCCGGTCCAGTCGACATGTGGCTCATCGAGTACGACGGGCGGCTTTGCGGCCGTCTCGAAGACTGCCGATATCCGTGCTGCTGCTGTCGCATCATGATGGAAGATTGGCGACTCACCAACGTATTGGAATAGTGCGTGTCTTCCAGCGCCGCGTCCAGTGCCGACAAGTCCTCGAGCGTCATCTGACTGGCCCGCGGGTCGAGCTGCGAGTTGGCAAAAGGCGTGAAGATGCTGCCCCGCATGCCACTTTGGCTCATGTCGAAAGACGAAGAGGATAACGGCGCAGTGGCTGCTGGAGCACTGGCGTTGTCGTTGGGAGTGGGCTCCAGTCCTTCGGCCGCGCTCAGCAGCAACGAGTCGTAGAGCTTGGACTTGCGCTCCATGTCATCGCGCAGGGCCTTGAGCTGCGCCACCAGTGCCGGGAGATTGCGCGCCAGCTCCATTGCCGGCGTGCCGTCGTCGACTGCCTCGGTTCGCGTGGGACTCTCCATGATCTTCAGAGGAATATTGCGCAGTGAATTGGTTGATTGATCAAGTGGGAGAAGGTGTGTTTTGAGGAAGTGACTTGGAGTTTGTATCCTTGGTGGGATGGGATGGGGCTCTCTACATCCCACAGTTTTCATTTGTAACGAAAGCCAGTCGCAGAGGTTGAAGCAGTGGCCAGGCGAAATCGGACTGGAGGCTGAGGTTTAATAAGGGCAATACTGCCCGAAATGACGACGAGACATACATTAAACAAGTGAATAGCGGTTTCGCGAGCCCATCATTTCGCTGAGGTCGATACTATTATTGAGTTGATTTCGTTGCCTTCCTTTCAACCTGGTCTTCGAGCGACAAGGTTGGGCGTGTTGGGAATTTCAAGTGAATTTTCCACCCGTTTCAATCCTTCTTTCGCGCAAAACGTCGCAGGCCCCACTATAGCAAGCGCAGATTTGTCTAGTGCGAGCCTTGCACTGTAAAGACGTGTGCTAATACAGGATGTGGCGTCGCTCGGCACTCCCCCGGTCGAACTGATCGAGGGCCTCCAGCATTTTGGTCGACAAGCTTTACCCCAGAGCATTTGTCTCTATAGCTGGACGGTATCGCTGGCTGTTAGGGAGAAGTGGGCACCTGTACGTAATGCCATCGACCAATTACCAAAGGAAATAGGTGAGCCAGCAAGCAATTTCTGCTTTCAATCGGTAGCTGAATCTTGTTCGGTCGACAGTGACATGTATTGGCATGTACCCCGTCATAACATACTTTATGACTGCGGCGGTGTTGCATGCAGTGTGGCAAACGCTGCTGCTGACTCCAACTTCGTGTTGTGCCTCAAGTTACTAACACCGTACTTGCACGAATCGGGGCTGGCTTCGCTTGACTTGATTGCTCGCTGGTACACCTCGCTTCCATCTTCCCACCTCATTTTTCGATTTCAAAAGGCGAAGGTATGGTGGGTAGAGCGAATTCGACTTGTTCGAGGCAAACAGTAAAACACGCGACAAGGAAATTCAACATGCAATACTTGCACCTGTTCAGAACCGCACCTCAGAGCGAGGAACATCCCTCTTTGGCAACACTCTTGCTGTTATAGCGTGATCGTGGCAACATCAAATAACTTCGTTGTGGCTCATTAACGAATGCGAGTCTTTGGTAGCCAAACTAGAGCACTATGCAGAGGAAACATTACGACCCCCGTCGTTGTAGCCAGGCTCGAGGTGTCGGTTCCTTAGTCTGGACTGTCTTCTAGCAGTGGCAGCATAGCTATTGAAATGGGAACCAACGGGGTTGATAGACTTCGATGATCATAACAGCGAAAAAAGTGCGTGTCGCGGTGCGCTGCCGTGTTACGAGAGAATGAAGGCCTAAAGTGCATTTGCCTTTGAATGGCCTGTAAACCTGGCGATCTTACTGCATTGAATCACTGGATGCATCGTATAACGATGATGGCAACTGTTGTGCTACCAAGACGTTAGCTGAGCAACACGCCGGTGTATACACGTCCCGTGAGCTAACCCGAGTTGGACTTTTCGAAAGAAAAAAAAAGGAAACCCATTTTGTATTGGCACCAAGGTTTCCAAGAATTTGGACATTTCTTACCAAATTTGAAACCTTGTTGTATAATGGCGAGCCCACGGGAGCGACCCTTCAGCATCGCAGAGCCAGCATGGGTCGCCTCCTCCATCATCTTCAGCACCACGCCAGACAGAAGACGCCATTGTCAAGGGTTTATGCTTTCCTTATCAAACGTCCAGCACGAAGGCTCTGCGCAAATATGCAGCGGAGACGCTACACAGTAATTAGTCTGTCTTCAGAATTAGTCTGCATTCAGAATTAGCCTGTGCCAGACTAATTCATGTCGTCGTAAAATTGCTGGATTCAAAATTAGTCTGCGTAAAATATTCATAATTAGTCTGACAAAATATTGGAGTCAGCAGTTTGAATCTTGCCCGTTCATATGAGTTCGAGTAATGATTATTCGGAGCCGTACGCTAAAGCTGTGATGCGCTGTGGTTTATCGCTGAGTATTGATGGGACTCGGTCCACAAGCCAACTATTCCCACACTGTCAGAAGATTTTAATCATTATTATATATTATAGAGACGGCCGAGTTAGTCCAACAACTAGCGTATTTTATCAGTGAAACTCTGGCTTCAGAAAGTATCACCTACAGCCAATCAATCTTCCCCTTGAACCACTTCCAAAGAAGAGCAAGATAGCGTTTCTTAGCGCTCTGTTGACTCGAGAAGTATCCAAGAATTGTGCAGAGATTAGAGATACACTCACGCAAAGACTTTTACTGGACTAAGTCGGTGTTTTGGAATTATTAATGGCTGAAAGCATGGCATGACCCAAAGGTTCTAGATGAACAACGGCGCTTACTGGAATAAAGTATTGAAACACCAACCTGCAAATTATCCGTGATTTATCAACAGATTTTTGCATATTGTTCTTGTTGAAATCTGCTAAGTTCTCTATTGTGTAGAAATTCTCACTGAAGTTAGCAGGTAATACCAGGAATGTAGATGTAACACTGGTAGTGTCTAAAGGCCAATAGTGTGGCTGTGGACAACGAGGAAGAGGGAATGACCATGTGCCAATGGTCACGATAGCATAGGTAACGAATGAGGCGCCATACCTGCACTATGATATAAGCTTAAAACAATATGGTCGCGACTTTAAAAAAATGCACATTTTCATTGAAGCTCAGACTAATTTTGGTGCTCAAAATTAGTCAGTGTTCAGAATTAGTCTGTACGAAATTGATGCCAGACTATTTTAAAATTTAGTGGGAGCTCGATGAAAAGTTCCTCACATAAATTAGTCTGGACCAGACTAATACTGGTACCTACTGTAAACACTGTAGTGAAAGATGAAGAACCCTACGAGTGTTGTGAATTGTGATTTCAACACAGAAGTTAAGTGCCTTCATCCTCGTTCCAAGCTTACAACATGTACGGCCAATAAGTGATTGGTGTCGAAGGGGCATTTTTGCGTCATGGACAGAAGTGCATCTACGAACGTTTACGTACACCAATTGTGACCAAACAGGAGAAGGTGTCCGTGTCAAAGTAGTGCGTGTGCTGCATGAGTTAGCGAGTAGAGGCAGTAGAGAATTTGGTAATGCATGCTCTAGTTGCCAAACATTGTAGAAAATCTGGGTTTCACATTTTTTGAAATACGAGAGTTTCAAATGCGAAAACGTTTGTCAGGGATCCCCATTTTGAGAAATGCCCAACCCGGAGCACTCACGTTAGAATCCCATGACTGCTCATGATACTATAACGGGTCTGCATGCACGTGGAGACGGGAGCTGTCTCGACCACGCCTTTCAAATCAAAGGGCAATGAGCTCTGTGACGTTCAGCGCTGCTGCAAATTCCTTCCTAGATATCTCGCGTAATTTCTTTTACTTATGCAGGTGTCTCCCGAGTCCTGCTCCTCACTCGAGAGCTTGGAGTGTATGCATCGATGTTTGGCAGAGCTATTTCTGTCGCGTTGTCTTCGCGCCCGCCGCTACTATTGTCGGGTCTTAGTTGGCCATTTCCTTCGTGTCCACGCGGCCAGAGTAACGGTGCTTCATGTCAAGAACTTGCTGGAAGTTTGCTGCGCATACGGGGTGCACACCTATCGGCCACTGCATGCGGCACGCCATGCCTGGTGTAAGCGAAACCTCACGTCCGCGCATGTAAACGAAGAGAATCTACCGTCGTCTACGTTTATTAGCGGCCGGGTCGGGTCTCTTCGGCTTGAATTTGGAAAACGATTATTTTGGCTTTGCCGACGCCGAAGAACTCTGCGCTGGCGTGCGCTTGCCAAGCGTGGCAGTGTCGACGTTGTTAATAACCTGGACGCAGCTGAGCGACGCCTTTGGGCGATTTGATTCCCGAGCCAGAGCCTCTGGCCTGGGCACTTGAAGCTCGCCGAGCACGCTTGAAGTTGCAGGGGCTTGACAAACACGTACTTGCTTGCTGCTTGCAGGTGGGGGATTTGCGGAAGCACTCGACGGATTTCAATCGTGTTTCGCCTGACGACGGCTTCAACCCGGCGATCCACACGCAAATGCAAACCGAGCCGAACAGACGAAAGGAAGTGGAACGCGTTGGCTAGCGGTGTTGGCAACGCGGATTGTTGCCCCGAAGCTCTGTTCTTGACACGTCCGCGACTTGCAAGCTGTTGTGTGGCTACAGTTCGTGACCGAAAAAGATACAGCCGGTTGAACCTGGCCCATAGTGAAATCGAGTGTGACATTGCACCAGAACGCGGACGTTCAAGTTGCCGCTTCTTCCCAGCATTTGTTGTAAACTTCCATACGGAATCCAAGGCAAAATCCGGCTGCCCCAATACATGTACATTTGCCCAACAACAGCCAACACTGTAGGGACAAACGCATCGGTCCAAGCCTTGTGCTACATGTATAATACCCCATGTCGCTTGCTTGTGTTCGGTCGCGCGCGTTCGGCACGGCTTACTCATCGTTGACTGGTTGATCAAGCTGCACGCAGAGGCGCTGCACATTCTCTGACTCTATAAAATATCTTATACAGTATTCCAGGTTTTTCAAGCAGCCGTATGTAGACTTTGAAAAACATACCGTAAGTAAAATGTAAATATAAAGGTTCGTTCGAATCTCGACATCGCACCGGAAACGGCATATCGTTAAGTACGATAACGCACGGCCTTATCCCGCCAACGGTTTCGATCAATAGACGCGACATCGCTTGCTGTTGAGCATTCATTTCCCAAATCGCTCGCTCCCGCGCAAGCCAATCAAGAACAGAACCAAGAGAACCAACGAATGTGCGACGTGCTCCAGCTGCAGCCCGCCGGCGCCTTCCTCCGTCAGGCCCAGAACCTCCGACCCGCCGCCTCTACGCGCCGCCACTCGGACCCCATCAAGGTCGTGGGCAGCTGCACCGACATCGATGAAGCACTGCGCCTCCGTCCGGAATGTGACGCGGTGACGCTATATCCGGCACTCTGCCAGATGGAGCCGAACCAGCAGGAAGAGCCCGAGGACTTCCTCACGTCCATGCGTCGCGGGCTCGACGAGCTCGTGGCTGAGGCCTCGGACGACGACGAGGACAGCGACGAAGAGGACGACGACGACAGTGACGACGAGGGCGGCTACTACCAGGCCAGCAAAGAGAACACATACTACAGCCCGGACCAGAAGCTGCCGGGCGTCCTGCTGGACGACGCTCTGGACCTGTCGGACACGTCCACGGCCTCCTCGTCGCTGTTTACCGCGTGGGCCCAGCAGGAGTCCGACGAGGAAGAAGACGACGACACGGACGACCTCATCTTCCAACTCGAGATGTGAATCACTGTACGAAGACTGTAGTGTACATATCATAACACTATATTTATTTAAGACGAATGGACAGATGATTGATTCCCTCCTTCTACACGACAGCGTGAGTTATCCTAAATTATCCATGAAGGGATTGAATCCTAAGCAAACGGATAGAATCCTCCGCAAACAACTTGTGCTGGCATCGAATCTTGTCAAAGATCAACTTGAGCTGTTGGAACCGTCGCAACTGGACACGAGCACGGTAAGATGTCTTTCTATTGTTGATAACGCATTGCTGTATTTCTTAGTTTGTGTTTTTTGTGTGCCTACTGGTACTCCACCTCGTCGCCTAGTTGCCGCCTGCCTACATGCGGATGTGCGTGCTGGAGAGGTCCAGTTGGACGTCGTCGATACCCGAGATGGACTCGAAGTTGCGCGTGACTGTGCTGGACTCGACCTCGCTGCTTGGCTCGTTGCTGCTGGTTCGAGGGAAGTCGGCGCTTTCGCGCAGCACGGCGCCCTCCTGGATGACCGGCTCGCCCACAGCCTCACGGTCGTTGTCCTTCGAGCCCGGCTCGCTAAACGTGAACGACACAAACGAAGTGTTGGCGCTGGCGATGCGCGTGCCGTTTTCTAACATTGTGCGGACGTTATCGTCGCGAGCTGAGTAGTGACGACGCAGTCCTGTGATCAGACGGTCGGCGCTGGGCTTGAAGCTCATGCCGTTGCCCATAAAGTGGAACAGCTCATTGCGGGCGAGCGAGTAGCGCTTGTCGAGACCTGGGTCCAAATCGTTGAGTGCAATCGGGAAAATGGGTCGGCCCTTGTCCTCTGCAAACGCCAACTGGTCCCGTACCAGCTCGCTGCCCATTGTCTGCTTCGATAGGATGACCAGGAAGCATGTGCAGCGAAGAATTGCCTCTTGCGTAGCATGGATGCGGTCCTCAAAGTCTTGGCCCTCCACGTTGCGATCCCCATAGCACACGACACCAGCGTCCGTGAGTTCGCGGTACAGCTGCTGCACAAAGCCTGCGTGCTTGTCTCCATGCGAAAGGAAGACGAATTGCTTCTGCGCGCCACTCGCCTCCGGATCCCATTGCTGAAAGAGGCGAGAAAACCCGCCGCCTCCGGTAGTCGCCAACATGGTTCCGGTAGAAGTCTGCTTGAGCCCGTTGTTGCGACGGCTGCTAGCGATGTTCTTCTGCTGGACGGCGTCGCGGTTCTTCTCAATCTCGTCGCGCACCCCATCAAGCAGCAAGCGGAACTGTGACTTGAACTTGGCTTCGTCGTAGTCGTACTCGATCTGCCGCACATTCGTGCTGTTACGCCTGGTCTGAGTGATGGCAGGCTCGAACGGGATAAGCTGGCGAGTGTACAGATACACCTGTAGATCCTCGCCAATGCTCACGCCCTCAGCAGACACAGCCAATATGGGAGTGCCGACTTGCTTCGCCAATGCCAATTCCTTCAAGCACCACTCCGACTGGGCGTAGTCCTCAGTGAGGAGACAAAGCACCACAGCGGCATTCGTGATACCCCGCGCGATCTCTTCACGCCAGACAGAGCCACCGCCGATGCCACTCGGGTCCATCAAGTCCAGCCACGTCGTCACGTTCGCGTCTTCGAGTGCCTTGCGAATTTTCTTGGCAAACTCAGCATGCGAGTGCGTGTAGCTAATCATCACATCTCGCTGTCCGGCAGCTCGCTTAATCTCGAACAGCAATCGCGTCGAAGTTGTGCAGTCCAGCGGCCGTAAACCTTCAATATTCATCTTCATGAGGTTACCACCGTTGGCCAGAATAGCAAGCGCCGATTGCTCGTTTTCCTCCCGCACAGCAACGTGTAGTGCAGTGTCGCCTGTAGTGGGCAACTGATAATTAATATCTGCACCTGCAGACGTAAGAACGCCAAATAGCTCGCGCGTCGCATCAAGACCACATGCAGCGCACGTCAGCGGAGTCATGTAGTCCAAGTCTACCAATTTGGGATCGGCGCCGGCTTGAAGAAGTGAGCGCACCACATCCGTCTTGTTGAGTCGTGCCGCCCAGTGCAGCGGTGAACGTCCACGCGCATCCTGAAAATTCGGGTCAGCACCTGCTTCTAGCAGCAGGTCCACCACCTCCAACGCACCACTCACGGCTGCCCAGTGTAGCGGAGTTCGTCGATTGAGTCCGACGTAGCCCATTTCACCTAGACAATCCACATCCGTCTTTTTCCGCAAGAACTTCCGAACGGCCAGCACATCGTTTCGGCCGGCAGCCGAGTGGAAAGGAGTGAGAGCCACATCGCCGCCCCACTCCTCGAGCTCTTGGGCTACAGCGTAATTGCTACGCAGGTACGCGAGTTGCAACGCCGTCAACGTGTTCATAAAGCCTGGGTCCGGAACGGCCAAAGGGTCAGCACCATGTACAAGCAACTCGCGTACTACGTCAGGGTGCTCTGCCAGGAAAAGTGGTGGCACTCGATCCGAACGGTACGATGATCTCGCTAGTGAACGAGCCGATACACCACGTGAGAGCAGCCATCGGACAGCCTCCAACTGACCCGTGGACACAGCACAATGGAGTGGAGTCACTAGCGTCGTACGGAAAATCGATGCGGCCGATTCTTCATCGCTACCACCTCCGTCTACTCCGGGGCGCGCCACGAAGAAGCGTGCGAAGTACCAGAAGAGGTCTCCAGTGGAGAACCGCACACGTGTGAACTTGTCCATGGCTGTGATGTCAAACCCTCTAGACTCCAGCAACTCCAACGCGCGAATATTACCGTGATAGGCCGCTACGTGCACCGGGTTCTTCCGAGACTGCGCGAAAAAGCCTAAGAAAAGAGACGCTGCAGCATAGCTCTTGCGTGGAAATCCTTGTTCCTCACTGGTCAAACCTGCGGCTTCCGCGTAGTCCAAGATGTCTCGCATTTCACGCAGATCACCCTGACGAGTTGCCTTGTAAAGCCGCTTGCGCACAACTGCCAAAGCTTTGTCGGACTGGTTCATCAGCTGATCGACCCCCGGGTCCATAACATGGTTGCGCACGTCACCTGTCTGGTCGCTCTCTTGAAATGCCCCCAGAAGCATTTTGACGTGCTCACGGAAGCGCGCGAAGTACTGAAGCTCCGTGAAAATCCAAACGAAGCACACCACGCTCACAAGTCCAAATAGCTGCACCGCGTGCATATCGCACGTGAAGACGCCTCCCTTGAAAAACATGTAGAGGAAAAACATCACCACAACCGCCTGGAAGAGCAGCAGCAGCACCGCTACCAACTCACAGAACTGGAAGACCAGTCGTCGCTTGATCTTGGTGAGGTTGCCATTATCCTCTTCGTCGTCATCCAGATCCATGCCGCCATTTCCCGTTTCGATGTCCGTCTTGTCCGTCTGCGCTCCTGGAGCTCCCGTGGCTGCAGCTGTAGGTTCATCTCGCTTGAAAGGTTCAAAGAGACGCCAGCCTGAGCCTGGCAAACACAGCAAAATCACCGCCGGCAGCGTGTGGTAAATCAACGCCGAGAACCCCACAACGTTCTCGCAGCTCGAAGCTTGGAAAGTGTACACGAGTCGTGGCGAATGCAGTATGAAGCCATAGTCGTTCGGTGCAGACGACGAGTTCAACACGAGCCAGTGAGGCTTGTAGAAGTAGTAGACGCCCAGACCTGCAGCCAGCACGAAGGTTAAGGGCAGCCCCGTGTGCAGCAAGCGCCGCGCGAAGAAAGTGTTGTGTCGGAAGCGTGCGTTGAGCCAGTGACGCGGCACACGCGGCATTTTGCCTCGTAGAGCGACGTTGGTGTGGGCGTTGTAGAAGGACCTTTTTTTGCTGGACATGGTGGAAAGTGGACGTCTGCGCAATTGTCCTCCGACGTGAGACGTGGCCAATTGATTGAGCGACAAGTGCGAGCCCACACTGAGCCGCGACACGACACTGGACGCGACCGACTTGGCTGCTCCTTGGCCCATGAGCGGCATCATGGGGATGCGTTGGGCGTCCTCCTGGTCATCTTCCCTCGGTGCGCCGTGTCCACCTTGAGATACGGACGACTGGCGACTTTTGTTGGACATTGTTTTGGCCTCCGAGTCGGACATTCGAGGACGCAACGGCGTCATTTTGTCGCTCTGAGGAGTGGACATGCCTTCGTACATTGCAGTCTGCCCCTATCGCTTTAGACACAAAGTGGAAAGCGCGTGTGCAATAGTTTACCTAACCGGATAACTTGGGCGCCTTGGTCTCTCTGTTCCTTCGGAGCAACGGAGACTGTGAATGAATACCGTCGGGTGCCTTGAACTCCGTCGAAGAAATGGCGCCGAGTCGCAACGCGCCGTGCGATGGCGTTGGCTACTGGCGTGCAGGGGAGAGCTTCCCGTGAATAGCAGAATGGAGTTTCGGCACCATCAGGACTCGTGCCCGACCCCTGGTTGTCGCTGCTGAATTTGTAGTTTTAGTCCACCCGCGGTACCGTCGCCACTCACTAATGAGTTTTACCCTTGTGTTGTACGTATAAGTGCGGACTTTGTCGAAGGGCGGAGGAAAGGCTCTGAACAATGACGCTACGTTGCGAGATATCAGGCAACATACTGAAACCAAGTGAGGTTTTCGCTTACCGAAGGGGCGTCAGACAGGGCCGACCAAGTGAGCCATTTATTATCTGGGCGACGGCGCTACAATGTACTTGTACAGCACGGAGACGGAGGGCGTTGGTTGTTAACCCGTGGTGCTGTAATAACACCAAGCAATGCTTGCCAGCGCTAGCCAGTATTGCGTGCCTTATCTCCCGCACGCCAGGCGCCGCATGGCCACCAACCAGCCAATCAGCATGGAAATCGTATCAAGGAGTTTACGCGTTGGAACTGTGAGGAACAAACAGTAGGGCTGTGGGAATTGTGTGTGGAGTTCGCGGACGTGTGACTGGGATGCAATTGGAGCCGCGACAAGGATCCAAATCATGGCACTCGATTAAAACGTGTAAAGTGAGGCTGTCCGAGGGGCAAAGCTGACTGTATCCACTTGCTTTCACGCTTGACCAGACCGTATTCGTGGTATATGATTTACTGAGGTGCTCGGAGCGGGAAACAGCACCTTGCAGCCAGTTTGAAGCACTAATGGCGACACGTGCCTGTGTGCCACCTGACGGGCCACTTCAACTTGTACCAAAATGGTACATTTGTGCGCGCGAAACGACGCGACTCAAAATAGCGGGTGTCACGCATGGATGACTAGCGAGGAAGCTGTATTTGCCTCCTTGCTTGTTGCTGTACTTTGATATGCCAAGCAAGGACGCGCCACCAGTTGAGAGCAGCAGCTCGCCGACGCCGACATCTCCAGAAAGGGAACGGGACAAATGGGACATCTCGCGCGTCAACAAACACTGGGAGATCGACTCGGACCTGCGGCGCAGCTTGCCGGCCCTCGCTCGCGCCAAACGCACCGAAAACGAGTCAGCAGGCAACAAGTTCTTACGCCTCAGTAAACTGCCGCTACCCGGGTCGTCTGCTCCCGACCCGCTACTGCAGGACCTGGCAACACCGATTCGTGGCGGCCGCAACGTCTCGCAGCGATCTATCACAGTCACCGCAGAGACCAAGGCGAAATACTTCGGCAAAGCTGCGAAGTCCGAGTGTTATGGGATCTTCCGCCAGCTCGCAGCGCAAAAACACATGTCTCTCGAGCCCCTCAGTGAGTTCCTTGCGGAGCAGGAGAAGAATAGACAGCGGCACAATACCCGAGACGAAGACGGTAAATCTGCCACTGCTGTCATGCCATTCCTCCCCACTGAGTCAGTCCGTCGCGGTCTCAACAAAAATGGTAGTTCCAGTAGACATCACCTGGGAACTAGCTCCTCAATCTCTTCGCGTTCTAGTCAGCGTAATGGCGTCGGTAGCGTCTTGAGCGGTGACCCCTTCACAGCACGGCACAAATTTTCATCGCTGTGCCTCGAACGCGATCTGCCACCATGTATTCGACTCATCATACGCCAGTACTTCTCTCCAGAAATCAACGTCTCGCACATGGCAATAGGTGACGACCTCGCGTGTGTATTTGCTGCCTGTCTTCTAGACTTGCCCATGGTTACAGGCCTCAATGTGCGCAACAACCGACTTCGCGATCGAGGGCTACAAGCTCTCGTTGATGTAGTTGTGACCAAGTCAGACTTGTATCACCTGGACCTGTCGGAGAATAAGGTGGATAGCCATGCCGCACATGCACTTGCGTCGTATTTGGGGTCAGCGTCCTGCAGATTGCAAACACTGTGGCTGGCCAGTGCTGACGTAGATGACGATGAACTTGTACCTTTCGCACGCGCGTTGCATTCCAACAAATCGCTCCAAACACTGGATGTGTCGCGAAATTCCGTGGGTAGCAGCGAGCATCTGAATGTTGTTCGACCCTCGGTCACTACGGGTGGTGAAGCGCTGGCCACGATGATCAGCATCAACAGTACGCTCACGTCGCTTGATTTGTCGTGGAATTATTTGCGGCTTGCCGGCGCTGTGGAGATCGGACGTGCTCTCGCCTACAACTCTGGGCTACGTGAGCTGAATCTGGCTTACAACGCGTTTGGAAATGCTGGCGCACAGGCTGTAGGTGACGCGTTGCTCTCCAATACTACGCTACAGCGTCTGAACATGAGCCACAATAATATCCCAGCGCAAGGTGCACTCGCAATTGCTAGCGCTCTCAAAATCAACAACAAGCTGCCGCTCACAGAACTTGCAATGGGTGGTAATCCACTAGGCAACATGGGCGGCAGGGCGTTGCTGCACGCTGCTGCCGCCTGTGCGGATAGCAAGAAGCTGTCGGTGTCACTCGAAGAGTGTAACTTTGATGCCTCCGGTGACGGTGACGGCTCGTTCGATCCAGGAGACCCCACAGGAAGCTATGATCTGCATATGGAGATTCCGTACGAGCGTGCCGTTGCTCTCGAACTGCTACGGGTGGCCAATACCAAGCAGGGCTGCAAATTCTTGTCTATAATACACACATCTACGGCTAACAAGCAGCGCCGCAACATCCGTGTCGAGCTGCGCGAAACCCAGGACGGCCTCGACGCCAGACGCAGTTTGCTCAAAACTGCAGGGATTCTGAGCGATGTCGAGGCCCCTAGTGCTCGGGAAATGGTGTCACGACAGCTAGATCGGGCGTCACTGGAAGAGCTGTTTCATGAGCTGGACAAGGACGACTCAGGATTTATCGACGAGAACGAACTTCGGGCAGGCATGCGTAAGCTGGGGCTGCAGTTCCGCGACGAAGACGTACCACGCTATGTGGCACTGTACGATCTCGACGGTACAGGCACGATTGAGTTGGACGAGTTTGTCGAGCTAATGGAGAGCTTCAACCTAGAAGAACTTGACGGGGGCTTTGCCCGCGAGTGTGTGGAAGTGGAGACTAACCTGCCCTTTGTGATCCCGTCAGAGGGTCGACTGCAACTTGACTTTGTTGATCTGCACGTGTCAGCGGGTAACGATAGTGCACAATCGGACGCGAGTGTGGAACGGCTCATTGAAAACATTTCGTCCAGCAAGAACAAGACGCAGATGCTGTTCATGGCTAAAAAAGGTCTCATCTTCAAAGCACACGAGGCACAGCAGCTCCTCAAAGCAGTGCGCGATGTGTGTGATACTTCTCAAGCCGTTATGGCGCTGTTGCCTCACATGGTGGACCCACGCAACGCGTATACATTGATGGAACACAATCTCAGCTCCTCTGACCGACTTCGCGTCCAGCATCTTATGGGTCAAGCTCTTCAGCTAATGCTGGGATTGGCATCGGGACACTATCGTATTGATCTGAGCAACGATCTGGATCGGATAACCCTACGCAAACTTGTAGAGAACAGTAATCGCACAGCTTTCTTGCGCAAGAAAGGAGGTCTTAAAGACACAAGCCAGCATGCAAACTACCACGGCTTCCGCAACGAAGTGCTCCACGGAAAGCCTTGTATTTTGGAGCCCAAGTTCCTGGATACAGCACCACGATTCGGCTACTTGGAACTGGACTACGTACAGCTTGGACGGGCCCCAGCCCACGCACTCTCGACCAAGCGATTTGAACAAATGCTTCAACTGTGCCAACTAGATCGTATGGGGGCAGGAATGGGGGTAGCCACTGCAGCATCAGCTTCAACGGGATCGAGAGTAGTGACAAATGCCCGAGGAGCGAGGAATTCGATGGCAATGCCTTCGCCTTCTTCGCACGCATCGCCGACTGCAGAATCGGCGTTCCCACCTCAACGTCCGTTCACTCGCAAAATGTTTGAGGAGTACGAAAAGATGAACACGCTGAGGAATTACATTGAGTTCGGCGCAGGTTTGAACCGCTCGCTTGAGTTATTTCCGTTGCCTTGCGAGCAATCTAGCAGCCCCAAAAGCGACAGTGAGGACGAGGATGCCAGCGACGATACCTCTCGTCATGTAGCTTCATCCGAGGATATGGATTTGCAAGGAAATAACGGTGCAGACTGCATAGACGAAAGAGAAGGAGGAGTGGATGGAGAAGGTAATACTTCCCAACGTGTGGTCACCCCAGCAATCCCAGCAGCACCGAATGTCTGCACCACACGTCGCCTATTATTCAACATTCAGTGGTGTTTGTCCACGCGGTGGATAACTGTAAAACAGGCCATTCGATTATTGAGCGCTTGGCCTGTCGCCTTCGCGACCTCCCGCTGTGACCTTGTGTGCACCATCTTCGACCGCGTCACGGATCTTCACAACTTCAGTGGCGTGCTATCCGCCCTGACTGATGACGAAGCAGCTCAAACACTGTATCGTCTAGGCATCTTGAACGTGTTTACACCGCTGTGGCCTGACAACTACTACGAGCTCGCGCTCGCACGTTACGAAGAGCGAGAAGTAGCCAAGACGCTTGTACGACTTGCCATCGACGAGCCGGGTGAGAACTGGCAAAACGAAACGTTTGGTTGGAGTCGCGACGAGAAGGTCCCGGGCTGGGAGCTTAACTACTCGTGGCTTAAAGATGGTGGGTTCCCTGAAAAAGGATTCCTCAGTCTCGAGTACTATTCGGGTGCTGATAAGGGCTGCGGTCCAGTGTGGCCTACTCGCCGTGAGCTAGCTGCTCACACTCTCTGTGGGTTGCCGGAGAACTTGGACGCATTCGAGATGCAAATCGATTCACTTAGTATGAGGAATGTGGTACAGCGGCAACAATGATGAATAAAACATACAAGAAACGTACTGACGTATGAAAGGAGACGCGGTAGGACAATTTTTAAACTACCAGTAACGTAAAAGTCAGTTGAACACAACGTTGAGGGTTGTTTTGACCAACTTCAACTAAGGTAATACAAAAACAAGTATATTAGTCCGGTGAAACTATGCACGCTATTTTTATACCAACTTCAACTAACTCAATACAAAATATAGTATGATAGTCTTGGAATGTACCAATGTGAGAGTAAATCGAAGGCCCCCCCCAGCTCATAAACATCATCGTTAGCAAAATTGCGAAAAAATAAATAATACGCCGAGCCACCGTCCTTACTCATGCAGTCGTTTCCGTCAGTGAGAGGGAGTCATAGGATTTCCGGGGTGGATGACAGCTTCCAGCTGGTAGCGGAGACTGTAGTGACGCGAATGGAGACTCAACGGTTCAACGCCGCTACGATCCTCGATCGCATGCCACATCTATGATGGCCGTGTGATGCATTTCGAGTGGTCGTACGACAGCACACACGGCGCCGCGGGTGCTCGTGCGACGGACGCTAGTGCCATGCCATGCCGACATCGCTGCTGCGACTGAAGACTCGTCAGTGAAAGAGACCAAGCAGTTTCGCAGCCGACGGACGGTCGAGGTGGCAGGCTGGTGAACCGTACATGAGGTCTTATGCGCTCTGCGTCTTTTACACGACGGGGGGACGCTACTGTAGTGATGCATGGGTGACCAAGAGCAAGAGCACGAGCGCTCTCGCAGAGTCGCGACGCTACGTTCTGTCAACAGCAGTCAAAAACGTTGTCCCGAAGCAAGACAGAGGCGGGCGGGGAGGACCACGACACGACAGAGGCGCTGTTGTATGGGTAGATCTGGCGCGAAGTTGTCAAAGTTGCACGGAGCGCGAGGTGTTGAAGGCAATTTTCAAGCGTTGCCGCGGGGCAAACTGTATGCACGATCGCCGAAAGGAGCTGTCCGGTGGCTGGATTTTCCTATGACAGCCCGGCCCAACAACAACAGCACAAAACACTCCGGTGGGCCACCGGCGAAGCGAAGTCAATCGTTGCTTCAGTTGCCTGGAGCAGCTGAGCGAGACTAACTGCAGTCTGCAGGCAGCCACTGCTCGTGGAGCAGCCACAACTGACGATTACCATGACCCTCGTAGCGATCAATCAAGCATGGCGGATGGCCAGCGTTACTGGAGACTTGCGTGACCGCAAGCGGGGCGACGTGCCGCACGGAATCTGACTCGGAGTGCTGCAGAAGTTAGCCATCTGGTCAGTCAAAGGACACTGGCTCCACAAAGGGAGGCCAGACGCCTGTCAGTGCGATTGATCGCGATGGTGAGCTCGCTTACGGGCATTCACCTTGTCCAGTACATGTACAGTATTGAACGGAGCTCCATTCAGAGCATGAAGCTTTGCAAGCGAGCTAAAATCTGGAGCCTGCAGCCTACAGGATGCTTTTCTCCAAAACTCGGATACACCGATCTGGGCAGCCCAGGCCCAAAAGTTGCACAAAATTTGCAGATTTTGACCAGGTATCCGTACCTGAGCTTTGCCTCTCTGAAACCAGCTGGCTGTCCATAAGGATGACAGTTGAAGCAGGCATCAACAGGCATACGTTTGGAGCTGTGTGGGCCTCGCTTTCTCGGC
The DNA here is from genome assembly GCA_001314375.1 of Phytophthora podocarpi. NCBI lineage: Eukaryota > Oomycota > Peronosporomycetes > Peronosporales > Peronosporaceae > Phytophthora > Phytophthora podocarpi. The sequence continues at coordinate 334 of LGSN01000346.1, read as the reverse complement.
GCAGAGGCACTGAGTATCTTTCGCGCTGGCTGCTTTTGACCGGCAAAGGCACTGCTCTTATTCTAGACTATCCTACCGGTATCCAAACAAGTTGGCGCTGGCGTGTGTGGAAGGCCCCGTTCGAAATTTGAATACGGACATTCGCTTCTACACGTGAGGACACATGCCGTCCAGCCTGGACTCCAGGAGGTTGGCTGCACCCAGGTGGATCACGTCTTCGGTGGCTCCGTATCCCGCGATGGATGTTCACGTCGGTATTTGCCGCAACGTTCATGGAGCGGTGGAGCAAGCCGCTACGAGGACAATGAAGAATACCAGGGAGTGGTCAGCTGCA
>LGSN01000345.1:0-38691 GCA_001314375.1 Phytophthora podocarpi | reverse complement strand
TTCTTTAGAATGAAACCCTCTTTGGATGCAATCCCAATGTTGCTTTGTGCGGTGCTCGGAGGTGTGGAGGAGACCTCCTTCGCACCAGATGCTACTCAGCGGTGGTGTCGTTGCTTTCAACTGGTGGTGTTCAGGAAGCTCTAAACCTCCTCTCGTAGGTAAATTACGGTAAGAAAAAAACTGCCTGTGAAATGTGCCAGTATATACTACTCTCGTCAAGATCAGTGACCACGACAACATCCTCAAGGAGCAGAAGGAATCACAGCAGCTGCCGCCCAAGAAGCAGACGAAGTAGCACTTCATCTCCAAGCGGTCGATGGCCTTCATGCACTGCTGAATGGAGACGAAAAGGACCTACAGGACACCTTAAGCTGTAAATACATGTCTTCAATCCACTGTGAGAGTTTCAGAACTGCATGAAGGTTGTGATGACTGCATCCGATGACCAGCGCCTTTAGCGTATAGTCGATCAGAAGCGAGAGAAAGCGCCAAAGCATATCCAAAATGACGTTGAATAAACCACCCTCAAGTGGGCATCCGCATCTACTACCCCGTCTCGCCTTCAAACACCCCCTTTGGTCAATACCAAATCCACGGCTACGGAAAGGGTCTTTGTGCTGCTACAGCTCTGACTGATTCGCGCTGGCCTATGAAATCCTGAAGACGCTGCACAGCTGCACTTACTCCTCGTCATCCGAGTCGCCAAAGTCCTCCGTGCTCTCGCCGAAACGATCCGAGAGATAGTTGGTGTACGTCAGGAACTGGTTCGACAGCTTGGACTCGAAGGTCGGCGTAAAGCCCGACGGCGTGAAGGCCAGGTCGGCATAAATATCTTTGCGGAGCATGCGTGCTGTTCAAATCGCCCAAGACAAATTCATAGCCTCATTAAAATCCTTACTCACAACCCACGTCAGACAGACAGGAAGGCTTCGACCGTACCAGTTATGAAGATGCAGGGGTTGAGGATCTTGTCCTTCTTGCCTGGAACGACCTTCACATCCTTCGCCAGCCAGCGCATGGTCTCAGCAAACTTGCCCATGCAGTTGGTGTTCTGCGCGTTCATACAATTAATTGAGTCGGTTGCCAATTCGTCTCAAACAGCGCCATTGCCTATAACGTACCAGGTAGGGCGGGTCTACCAGCACGTAGTCAAAGAAGTGGTGGAACTTCTCCGGCAGATTCGTGGGCTCGTTGTAGTCGTAGAACACAAAGTGGTCGCTGTACTTTTCGTCGAAGCGGCGGTCGTACTCGAACAAGAACACGTTGTCGCCGTAGATGGGCGAGTCGCTCTCCTCCTGGATCTTGAGGAAGTCCCGGTAGGCCGCCGGTGTGCTCACGAACGCGATGCGTTTCTCCTTGCTCTGGTCGATGGCTTCCTGCGCCAACGCGCGACCAGTTCGGTCGTCGTACCAGCTGCGCGCAGCAATACAAACAAATAGTCAGCTCACGAACGGGTAGAGCGAGGTAGAAACGCGATATATAGTAGAACACGCACAACTGCGAGAGACGAAAGTCCTCAGTCACGGCCGCATCCTGCTGCACCTGTTGTGTCTGAAGATGCGCCTGCAGCGCCGCCAGAGTGTCGGCCGAGAGCTCGCTAGAAAGTAGGGTGTCCATCCGAAAGTGTCAATAGCAAATGGCAAATGAGTTTTCAACCAATCGTTCGAGTAGAGCGAGTTGTTAGAGACAGGTAGGTACTGAAGGGCTGGTAGACCTACATGGTCCTACTGCTACTTGATCTTACTCGTCGTCCTCCTCCTCGTCGGGCTCTTTGCAAGCGCCGAACCGCTCCGACTCGTAGTTGGTGTATGTGAGGAGGTGATTGGACAGTTTCGACTCGAAGCTCGGGTAGAAACCCGTAGGGGTGAAGCCCAGGTCGGCCTTCATCTCCTTCCGCAGCAATTGGGCTGTACATGCACAAGCAACGAGAAAATATGTCAATTGCGCGCACACAGTGCCAGTACAGACAGAACGCATTGCCGTTGGAAGCAGCATTTCGTACAGTTGATAAATGTGGACGGGTTGACCACGCGGTCCTTCTTGCCGGGTACCGGTTCCACGCCCTTGGCCAGCCACCGCATCGTGTCGGAGAACTTGGCCAAGCAGTCGGGGCTCTGAAAATGCAGTAAGTGGTGAACAGTGAGTATGACCTCAGCCAAGTTCAGCCAGCCTCAGGGAGCAGCAAGCAACGTACCAGGTGCGGCGGCTCCATCAGCACGTAGTCGAAGAAGTGGTGGAACTTCGCGGGCAAATCTGTCGGCACGTTGTAGTCGTAGAAGCAGAAGCGGTCGCCGTACTTCTCGCCGAACCGACGGTCGAACTCGAAAATGTGGACGTTGTCGCCCATGACGGCGCGCTTGGCTTCGTCCTCTTCCTCACTCTGGACCTTCAGGAAGTCGCGGTAGGCCGCTGGAGTGCTCACGAAGGCGATTTTGAGCTCGTCGCTACTGTGGTCGATTGCCTCCTGCGCCAGCTCGCGTCCGGTCTTCTCGTCGTACCAGCTGCCAATATACGCAGTCGGGCTCGGTCGGTTGGTCAGTGAGTCATTCGGTCTGTCAATGTGCCAATGGGCGCTACTGTAAGGTAGTCTATCGTTCGGCAGCGACGTACAATTGCGAGAGTCGAAAATCCTCCGACACGGGGGCGTCTTCCTCCTGATGGCGCTCTAGCAGATGCGCCTGCAGCGCCGCCAGCGTCTCGGCGGACAGCTCACTCGCCAGCAACTCGTCCATCGTGGAGTGTCAATGCTTGTTTGGCTGGCTTCGAGCCTGTACGTATATAGAGCATGGTGACTTTGCAAGCACTTTTCACAAATGAACTGTTCATGTAAGTTTGCCACTACAGTGTACGGGAAAACGTCAACGTGTATGCGCTAGGGACTTTACCAGTACCGACTTCCTCGGCTTGTAGTGGATACCTGCATATAAGAGCGTCCAATCACATTGCAGTATTTGCAGCCATGTGACGCCTCGGCTTATAAGTTCTGCTACAAACTTATCAGTACAATATTACCGGTTAGATACCGATAAGCATTCATCCGCCCACCACGATTGCCATTCATTCGGCGATGCCTCCCGCCTCCAGCCAAGCTCGCCACCGAAAACGGCGCACATCCTTCACAGCACGCGAGAAACTTACCGTCACCCAGGCTGTGGAGGAGTGCAAGGACGTCCAGAAGGTCATTAATGAGTTATATCCTGATCTAAGTGCTTTTGCTTTTGAATCTAGGCACAAACTAGTGCTAAAATGGGTACGGAAGAAGAGCCAGCTCGAGGAGCAGTGCCATACCAAGAACGGCAGCAGTAAGAGGAAAGCACGCCCAACGGGTATCGGCACCAAGCTGCCCTTGGCAGCTGAGAAAGAGCTACTTAAATGGGTTAACGATCTTCGTAAGGAAGGCGCGCCTATTTCGACTCTCATGCTAACGCGAGAAGCCAAGGAAGTTGCAGCCGAGTACGGCGTCGAGGACTTTGAAGTGTCGTGGAGCTGGCAGCATGCCTTCAAAGCCCGCCACAAACTGTCAATGAGAGCAAGGACTCGCGCAGGGCAGAAAACACCCGCAGCGCTGGACGACATCGCCGCGGCCTTTGCCGTGAAAGTGAGAGCAGCCATGCTCGATCTGGGTGTCAAAANTGTATGGGGTCTAATTTTGTAAATTGTAGCTGCCTTTTTCGAGTTCCTTCCCACCAGAACGATCAATGCAAAGGGCCCGAAGACGGTTTGGGTGCGCTGCTCAAGCAAGACTAAAGAACGCGCGATGGTGATGCTGTTGGGTGACTCGAACGGTATCAAATACCGCCCGTTTGTCGTCTTCAAACTAATCAATCAAAGATTCCAGAGACAGCTCTTGAAAACACGAGACTCAGAAANCTGGAAATCTACGGCAATCTAAAAGGTGAGCGAAGCTTAGTTTTGATGTGAGTCACTGATTCTAAATCTAGATGTGATGCTATTCCAGGCTGGTGGAACGGCGACCTTTCAGTTCGATTTCTGAAGTATCATTTCGCTGTCCGAAAGGACATGCACGTCCCGATTTTATTGCTGTGGGACGACTTCTCTGGTCACTGGACCACCAAAGTCGTCTCGTATGCAACGTCTATTAACGTCGTGCTCATGAAAGTGCCTCCAAGTGCAACATCAGTCTGCCAGCCGGCTGNTAAATTCGAGCTACGAGCCCCAGACAGAGTCATGATGGCTCGGTGGATCCGCTCGCCATGGGACGGCTTGTCCCCGTCTACTATTGCAAATGGCTACAAAAAGACTTACGGCAAGCTGCTTGACGAAGCTGACATCGCAGCAGCTGACCTCATTAACACACTCGCTCAGCACTGTGCCATCGACATGAAGGTGGGCGAGGTGGACTCGGACGACGATATTGGAGACGGTGGACAGGATGCTGAGTAAGCTATTGTTAGATGCTAATAATAGACGCCCCTTTATAGCGACTCTTCACTGTCACCTTCAGTATTGATACCGGTAACTGAAATCTGAACATCATTTTTGCTGAGTGGTACATTGTACCGGTATATAGGGTGTCAACTATAAGCAAAGGAGGTCGGTAGTCAAAAGCGGTGGAGGAAAGTTGTTGAACGATGGTGATGTTCACGTTGTACCGCATACATGTACTGACACAGGTTTTGGTCGTAGTCAGTGCATTAGAGTCAAAACCCGGTGCTTCTCGGTACGTACCGGTACTGACCCAAGCCCAGTACATCTATTAATACTTGCCTCATCTGAAAACAAAGAGAGACTAGGCTCCCAGTACAAGCCGGGCTCTTATGACTACAGCTTGACTTCAAATTTGTACAAGAAAGAGTGGATTGGCCAAGCATACAATCGGGCTCTCAAAAAACGCACTTACTGTTAATCCACGTTCCGGGCTCGCCAAAACCTAGACGAGCCCGCATAATCGGATTTAGGGCTCGGCTTGTTCCTCCAGTGCGGCGAGATGCATACCACTACGTTGTTTGGGCCTTTACTTCCCTTCCCGGAGCGAGTGCGTAGTCATAGACTGCATATTGTGCATGCGTAGCAGAGGCGAACACCATAACCGACGCTGAGGGCCTCGATGCCGCTGTTCTCCGCGATGTCGTCGACGTCGTAGTTCATTGTTGTCCCTCAGCCAGAATATACGTTACCGGATCCCCAAAGTCCACAAAATGACTTGCAGAAGCGTGCCATAGTCCACTGAACTCCGGATTTTGGCAGGATTGGGCCAGGACCCACTGGAGGTCATTCATACACACACTTGGTGACTCGGGCGTCCTCCGATTCATCGTTGTGGCACACGTTTTCGCACTCACATACCGGTATCCGTCAATGCCGATCGAACCGACATACACAAACTGACGCACTTTGACCGCTACTGACGAAAAGTTTTCATCGCATACACGTGTTGACGTTTTCCCAAAAGGTTCCTGTATTCTCGCAAAGCGTCGCCATACTGGGAAGTGCACAGCAGCGAACAACTTGCATTCGTATTGGTGCACAATGACGAATAAGTGTAGTAATATTTTATCGATCGCTGCTGCAATTTGCCCGTTTTTATTCTTCCTCGCTGATCGCATCCAGAGGCATCCACGACGCTCGTCGGCGCTGCTGCATGTTCAGCGTGAACGGAACGCGTCTGCCGGCCACCGTCACGGTGTCGCAATCTGCGTACGCGGCGGGGATGCCAATGAGTCCTGGCTTGTTCGCTGCGTTGACCCGTCGCTTGGGGCACACACACTTGGGTCCTCTGCCCAACAGCTTACGCCAGAAGCTGCGGCGATGCTTGACAGGATTGGTCGCTGAGCAGTTGGCGGCTTGCTTGGCCCCGCTCGTGCTGTCTTTGGCGTGCTTCTGCTTGCGTCGCAGCATGAAGTCCTGGGCCCCACATGTGCATTGCGTCACATCAAAGTCCGCCTTCTTGGGCGCCTGGACGAACACGGGCATGGGCGGCGCGAACATGGCGAGGTGAGCTGTAACTTGTTGGACGCGGCCTCCTGCTGCGCTGCTCGGAAATTAGCAAGTGAACGCTCTAAATCGCCGACGTTGGACTCCAATGTCGGCGAGATCATATGCCGTAGCAAACAACTAGAGTCGGGCGCGGTGCCGCACAGCGCGTTCGGCCAAAGTGCACACGCATCTGCTCAACCTTGTCGGAATGACGTTCGTTCTCCCGACTTATGTGCGCGCAGCCTTCGCCGACGGCGCAGATTACCACGGTCTCTGCTCCGTTCCGCTGTCCGCCCGTGAAACTCCGGGAGGCGATTGGTTGCAGGCAGACGGCCTCGCATGGGCTGTAGCGTGACAGGGCGAGTGCAAACAGACATAGCCGGCCACCACCGCGCGGAGCTGGTCGTTTACCACGACGAGTCTGAGAGATCTCCCACACGACGCGGTGTTCTATGGCACTACGAATCTTACTGCGAGATTCTCTGTGCTGAGAGTCTCCGACTGCTCCGCGCGGTGCAACGACACAGCGAGAAGAACTGGCGAATGTTGGCCTTCAGGTGACGAGGAGTATCCGATAAGCTCAGGCATCGCCACGTGGGCGGTGTCTCCAACGAGACAAGCCTGCTGACGTTAGTGCAGAAGACGCAGAAGATGCGTGCGGACCGCGCAAGCCTTCAACGCGCGTACACGGTCAAATACATTCACTCTGGGTACCACTTCAACTTGGGATTAAAATTTAGTCAATCTGCAGTGGCGGTACGAAAAAGCCGGTCTCATGCTTTCACTTCGAAGTGAGCAGAGCGTTTGTCGAGCTATTGCCAATAGCCTATTGGCATCAAAATGCAACATTTTTGTAGGTGTTTGTCGATGGTGGGTACTCACTATACAACAACTTCGTGGTACTACGCTCGTAACAATACTAATTGGTCGGACTGGGCTACGGTCTCAGTTGAACAAATGGAACGATAGTCCTTCTGAGCTAGAAGACGTTGTGTAGCTAGCGGTGCTGTTGCTGGACGCACCAACCACGTATCTGCTCTTGCGGCTGCTCTCCACAATCTGGGCACATGCAATGTCCACGGCGCTGGATGCGGAGACGGTGGCGAGGCACCCGGCGCAGAACGTGATCTTGCGCTGAGCCAGCTCGAGGTCCGCGGTCACGAGGCTGATCTTCTTCTTGATTCGGCACCCGCTGCACACAACGCGGAAGCAGCACTTGCAGATGTTCTTGTCCTTGCCGAAACGCCACCCTGACGGGGGGTTGAGGCACGTCGCACATGCCGCACCAGGGTTGGGAGCACCTTGCCGCCTTGCCTCTGCGTGACTCTTCTCCATCTTCCAAGTCAACTTTCTCATTTGACCACAGTACACGTACCGCAAAGGTGACATGAACGCTTCGGTCATGACAGGAACCGCCAGCAAACGGATCATATCACCAGCCGGGTCCATAAGCCCCGTTTTGCAGACGTCGATGACATTTGGCGCGAGCTGTCGGAAGAAACCACAAATGGACAGGTCACCACGGACGCGGTCGGACAAGTGCTTGATCTGAGGAAAGTCGACGGAATGCAAAAAGTGGTAACCAGCGCGCTCGCCGTTGGGCAAGTACACGAAGCCCGTGCACTCGAGGTAGACGTAGTCGCGATTTTGCACGATGTTGGTCATGCGCAACGGAATATCCACCTCCATCCACTTGACGACGACCGAGGTGAACGGGTCGTCGGCGGTGGGCTCTACGACCGTTGACAGCACTGCTGCACCACTGAAATCATGGACGTATGATGCCTTGATTCGCATCTCTTCCAGGGTAGGGTTCACAACGCCGTACATCATGTCGTCCAGATTGCCGGGAACCCGTCCGACGGAGAGGATGGCAGGGAGCTTGGACGAGTTCGGGTCCGACAGAGCGTCGGCACCTTTGTACTCGGGTCGCTCTGTGTAAACGTGCATGTTCTCGCGCTTTCTGGCCAACTTCCAGCGTTTGAAGTCGACTTTACGGCCGCTCTCGAAGAAGGGAACGTCGCGCTCGAAGTTGGCTTGGATGACCGTGCGTCCAAGTTGAAGCAGTTGGGCCTTCTCTTCGCCGGAGAGCGAGAGCGCCGGGAACGGGTTGATCGTGAATCGCTCGCGGGTCATGCTCGATTGCTGTTGCAATAGCTGGTGGGGTTCGCGCCGCGAGGAAAGAAGGCGAATGAGGCCAGCCACCGACCTCAGCACTCAGACAAGCTCCGTGGCCTGTGAATCGATTACTGTCTACTGTTGCGGCAAACAACGCACATGCAAAGCAAAGTAAAACTTTGCCGTCGTTCAGAAACGAGGGGCCAGAACTGTCGTCTTCAAGCTTGAGGTGTCCGTCGTCATCGCAAGTGGAAAATTGCACCAGAAGGTGAGGCACCATTCGCAAAATGTTCAAACATGTGGCCGAGTCAGGCAGTGTCATTACTGACGGTTGCGCGTCTCGTGATGCAGCATAAGATTGACTCGAAATAGCTGCCATATCGGTCGTGGCAGTCGCCACGTGAGCAAGATGCCGGATGTTACCGCGGCCAAGAGCCTCTGCGCGTCCATTCGGCAGTGTCGAGCTTTATCCCAGAAAGCGCGGAGGACAGTAAAACCATCTACTTGTATTTGTTTCTAAGCTTACGGAGCAGTTAGCAAGCAGATCAATGGCTAGTCATGTGTCTGTGAGCCCTTCTCCGGTCGATAGCATTCGCTATACCGAGCACACCGCTCTCAAAGACATCTACTGCAGGGCCGGGTAGATGTACTGGTCATAAAGCGTTTCCCAAGAGCAGTCGCTGATATCCTCGATCCAACAAGCGTGCGGGATGCCGCTCACCTCGTGCAGGTGGAGCCCTCCGCGCGCTTCCAGTGTGCGCAGCCCGAATGTGTCCGAGATGTATTCCAGTGTATCCGTCATGTTGACAATGGTCAAGTTCTGGAAATTCGTCTCAATCTCGGCGAGCGTGTCGACCTCCGTGTAACGGCCAAAGAGAGAACTCTGCCACGGCAGGATGATACCATCCTCGGGCGATGCGAAGAAGTGAGCCTGCGCAAGCTTCAGAAAGTTCGCTTTGCGACGGTGCTGGTGGTACAGGCACTCGCTGTTCCCAGGCAAACACGGATTCACGTTGTTGATCACGGGGAAGGAGACGTTCGAAGTTGACCAACTGCCGAACTGCGGCGAGCGGGCTAAATTGAACTGTGAACGCTCGTATTGCGTGCCGGGGTTCTCAAGGTTGAACACCGTGAAGTCGCGCTGCAACTTGCCGTAAAAGTCCTCGGGCGGGTACGCGGTGTAGTTGAAGATTTCCTCGGGAACAAGAGTTGTCAAGAACTCGTAGCCAGCAGCGGCGGATGCGTCGGCTTCGAAGGGGCCAGTGAAGATGCCGTTCTGGATGCCGGCCAAGCTGATGTACCGCTTCACCTGGTGGTCGTCCATTTCTTTAATCACCGCTCGAGAAACAGCCCCACCCTGAGAGTGAGCAACGATGATGTAGCCGTCAGCAAAAGCTGAGTTGTTGGCCACGACATCACGCACCGCTTGGACAGCCATCGGCAACTGAGTCACGATTGCATTAGTCGAGCATTCGTTTTCGCAGAAGCCGAGGGTGACAGCCGTGCGTCCTTCGGCAGTCAGGTTTGCAACAAGATTGTCGCTGTGCGTGCGGTTACCGGTGACGCTGTGGATGAAGATCACAGGAAGGTTGGTAGACGTCGCCGAAGTGAGGCCGGCAGCACAGGCTGCGAGCGTGAACAGGAAGGAGTTGCGAAACATCGTCCAGAGTTGAGTTAGGATGAAGGGGGTTGGTAGAAAAATGCGGAATGAGCTCCAAGGGTTTCGAGAGAGTTCCGTTGGTAGCTGTCCTACAGCTCCTTGTACATGTAGTTGTCGCGCAGTCGACAGTTCTCGTATCCGTTTATTCTTGCTACAGGTGATACACGTGTATTTCCCAGGAGTCAGTTTTGCTCGAATATGAATGCGCCCATGGAGTCGGTGCGCTTATGTTTGAAGGACAGGAACTCTGCCTACGTGACACATCTTTCCGTGTGCACTTGACAGCGTGATCATGTAGATGATGGAGCAGACACATAACGCAAAGCTTCAACTCCATCGCAGATAGAGTTGAAGCTTCGTGTTATGAGACGGTAAGATTAATACATGCAATCGCGTCGAGATCGCGGTTGAAAACTCGTTCCTGCTGGACAAGCTCACTACACTAGCGTCGTAGCTGTGCCACCCCATTGGATTCACTGAAATCCATCACTTTGCCAAAGGTCTATCAGGTAGTTGGTGCTCGGCAATGCTCTTCTTCAGCGCGCAACGGGACGATTACGAGGAATTGGTACCGTGCAAGCATCAGATTTTCCTGATTGACGTGACGAATCGTCTCTTTGCTGATGCTCAGGTTCACCGATGCTCCTTCACCTCCATGTTGTAGGCATGGGCTGGGCGCAATCGCTAGTGTTGCAGCATTGCATTATCCGGATAGCTGGATACTGTACGTGGGACTTGCCGAAGTGGATTACATGGATGTTCTCCAACTAGCTAAGTAACCAGGCAGCCTCGAGTCAAGGCCCTTGGCCGGAATGGGCTAAGATCGGATGTACTCATGAAATATTCGTATCGACTGCTCTATCATGCATACTCGGAGCTCTGTATTCTCAGCATATCAAGCACAGCTCACGCATCACCAACCTACCGAGCTCCTGGGGCTTCGGAACGAAACTTTGCGATGGAGAGTTCGCCTAGTTCACCATTGGCGATGCCTTCAACATGTCCACTTCCATTGTGCTTTTAAAATACTGCAACCTTTACACAACAGAAGAGGCTATCACGAAAACTCGGAGTCATGGACATGATGGTCAGGTCGTGGTTATGGTTTTCAGGAAGAATATGTACGAAACCAAGTCAATGAGGATAACATTTCGTGCTGATCTTTTTTTAAAGGTTTAGCCTGGCCTCCAAGTCAATCACAGAAGCCTTACTGCAGTGCCGGATAAATGTACTAGTCGTAAATTGTCGCCCACGAGCAGTTACCAGAGTCGCGACGTGCGGAATGCTGTCGACCTCATGCGGGTACTCCATTTCGCTCGTCAAGGGCGCTCAGACCAAAGGTGTCGGACGTGTACTCCAGCGTGCCACGTCCGTCACGTTGGCAATCGTCAGGTCCTCGAACTTCGTTTCAATCGCTTCCAACGCGTCCACTTCCGTGTAGCGACCAAAGGGTTAGCTCTACCACGGGACGATCACTCCGTCGTCCGGCGAAGCGACTGCTCAACCTTCAGGAAATTAGCCTTGCAACGATGCTGGTCGTAGATGCATTGGTCGTCACCAGGCAGTCTCGGGTTCACTTTGTTCAGCGCCGGTAAGAAGAAGTCGGAAGTCGACCAGCTGCCCAACCGCAGCCAGCGTGCCATGCTAAACTGCGAGTACGAGTACTGTGCTTCCGGTTTTTCGACGTTGAAAACCGCGAATTCGTGCTGCAGCTTGCCGTAGAAATTTTCCGCAGCGTACTTGGCGTAAGCTTAGTTGAATACCTCCTCGGGCACAAGCGTCGTGAGGACTCCGTAGCCAGCAGCGGCAGATGGGTCCGCTTCGTAAGGCCCCGTGAAAATGCCGTTCTGGATGCCAGCCACCGCTTCACCTCGTGATCATCCATCTCCTCGATGACTGCACGAGAGACAGCACCACCTTGCGAGTGAGCAACAATGATGTAGCCATCGTCAAACGCCGAGATATTGGCGACGACATTGCGCACGGTTTGGACAGCGAGTGGTACCTGCGTAACGAGCGACTTGATTGAGCATGAGTCGCCGCAGAACTTGAGGGAGGCCGCCGTGCGTCCTTCGGCCGTGAGGTTCGCCACGATGTTGTCGCCGTCTTCGTAGTTCCCCAGGATGCCGTGGATGAAGATCACGGGCAGGTCAGAAGCCGCCGAGGCGAGTCTGGCTGTACAGGCCGCGAGTATGAACAGAGTGGGCTGCGGAACATCGCTCCGGTGAATTGCTTGAGGTGGGGACGTGGTGGTGAATTCCGTTCTGAGATTGATTTTTTTGCAGTTGCCCAGTATGTCTTACAGCAATTGAAGTAACCAATAGAGCCGGCAGACAAGTGGTGGTGCACTTCTGAAAGAATCGAGGTATTTCTTGCCACGCTCACTCACCGGACGAAGGCGCGGAAGTGCTGCTTTTTGGTGGGAAGGAGCCGCGACGCTCGCCTCTGCTCTGCACGTAGAATTCAAGTGCCGCACTTCATCTCGTGCGGCGCTGCACTTGCACAACCTTCAGGCTCGTTGGCGCTCACAGCGGCAGGTGGCCACCACTGACTTAGGTATTATTTTAATTGTCAGCTTCAACTTGGCAGCTTCAATTTTGTACATATAATCCTCCCTAACCCGATACATTTTTGAGATCATTTTTGGGAAATTGCGGCAATTATCGGATCCTCATGCTAGCCGACGATGGCCGACCGGCGCGTCCGCCGCTGGTGGTGCCGTCTCCGTCAGCCAGCGCGGGGCCCAGCGAGCGTAGTCGCCACTCGCGCAAGGTCACGCGCGACATCGCGGCACTGGACTTCCTGCAGAACATCCCAATGCGGTCGGAGAGCGCCGTCGCAGTCGCAGTCTCCGAGCCGCCGCCCACGTCGGAGATGGATGCCGACAACTCGATGGCTGACGGCGCCAGCGTCTCCATGGCCAATGGACCGAACGTAGGGACAGGCGCGACCGGGAGCTCCGATCCGGAGCCGCTAGCCGGCAGGAGACTCCCGGGGATGGCGGCCACGGTCGTGCACGTGCCGCCGCTCTTCCGCTACCGCTTCACGACGAAATTCCCAGCGGCGTCGGCCGTCGTGAGGCGCTGGGAGGGCGTGACAGCTCAGCAGGGACTGCTGAACGCCAGACTCTTCTTCTCCAGAGGCTGCGGCTATCCGCTGGCCACGTCCACCATCATCAACTACAACGGCAACGAGACGACGGCCAGGAGGAGCAGGTTCGCGTCCATGAGCGGCTTGGCGCTGGAGCGGCCGTCCCCGACTCGCTACGACTGGAGAGGCACCTCGTACTTCCGCCTGCTTCATGCCACCTGGTCGGTCTGCGATCCGGATCGAGACCGAGAAGACGCGCACCCGGAGCGCGTGCCGTACTCCGCCAACTTCTTGGACGACCCAGAGTTCCGGCAGGGTCGTCATCGACACGTGGTGCGCGGCGACAAGAGTCTGGGGCCCATCGTGTCCAGCATCCTGCTCTTCGTCAAGCCGCACGAGCTCAAGGACGAGCTGAACCAGAAGTTCCAGGAGAAGCACGCGTGGTGGCTGCAAGACCCGTCGCTGTCGCTGAGCAAGTTGCGGCATCTGAAGCGAGAGGCGATCCTGTGCAGCCAGCGGCTGGATCTGGAAGTCGCGACTGTGGCTCTGGCCTGTGTCCTCTTTGAAAAGCTGGTGTTGCAGCACTACGTCACCAAAGTCAACCGCAAACTCTTCATGGCGGTGTGCTTCCTGCTGGCTGTCAAGTTCAACGAGCCCTGTGCGTCGGACGAGCGCAAACGTGTGACCCGTCAGCTTCTGGAGGATATTGACCGAGTGCACGCCCTCCCATCACGGGACGTTCTCACAGCCGAGTTCACGGTGTATGCCCAGCTGTCCTTCGACCTTCACGTCCCGATAGCTGAAGTTCACCCGCACTTTGTTCGACTGCTGAAGCTCATCGAGAGTAATCCGCGCAAGTACCTAGACGACGACGTCTTTACGTCTTACTCGGCGCTATTAGCGATGGAGGAGCAGGCAGAGAATCTCGGCATGGTGTTGTCGGATCCGCTAGATGGGTTTGACGAGACAACGGACGGCGAGGCACGACCGAGTGACGAAGAGGATGAGGACGCTGAACGTGATAGCGGGAAGGACAACGAGCAACGAGTAAGGAAGCGGAAAAACTCTGGCGGTGGAGGCAAGAGCACCGCCAACGATCCATCGATGTTTCCTTGGCAGAATGTGTCTTTCACACAATGGTGGAGAAAGCGCCGCAACTCACGAGAGCGGCACGAGTCCCCATCTACTGCTTCGTTGGCGATATGAGAGTGCTGACACTTGATTCATTAATTATCTCTTATGTTATTAGCATCGCTCAGTACCCTCACTCAAATCCAAGCAGTATGTCTCCCGTGCCTTCCCCGTAGACTCGGATGCGTTCGAACAGAACGTCAATGATATCAGCGCGGACATGTTGAGGGGCTGCCACTGCCATCTCAGGGTCAGCAGGCAGAGCAATTCCTAAACGCACAGCCTTCCTGCTCTCCTGGAGGAACGCTTGCATCTCGGTCCAGGTAACGTACACAGTCTGTTGCTGCTGTTCCGTGTCGCTGTTGAATACCTCGACTCGGAAGAGCTGCTGTCTAGGAACGTGGAAGATGGAGATGAAGAAGGACACATAATGGATCGACCGCACACCCTGATACCAAAGCTCCTGGTTTTGCAGCGATGACCCTGGCGCTGTTGCAGGGGCAGTCATTGCCGTCGGAACGACTGGTTCCATTGCTGAGGCGTGGTGAGATGTTATTTCGGCTTGCATTGCCCGGAAGTTCTGCTCAAGCTGGGAGCCAGGATTCTCGGTAATAACCTCTTCACGGGCCCTCCTCCACTCGTTAAAACGGCGAGCGGCAGTACCCGTGCGACGCTGACCAGTTTCTCGCTCGAGATCACTCACAAAGCGCTCTTTGTGAGCACTTCCACCCCCACGCGGTCGTTCTGGTCGCATGGGCATTGGGACATTGGAGACTGCTGCACTTTTTAAGACACGGGGTGTTTGCGGTGATACCACGGAAGCACGTGGGGACGGAGTATACGTGTTGCTGGATGGTGGCCGGAACTGCGGAGGTACAGTCTGCTGCTGGAGCTGTTGCTCCAATTTCTCATGGTTTAGCCTCAGTGCCTTGCATTCTTCACGAAGCCCCTCGACATTGGCCGTCTGGGCGATCTCCATCTCTTTGCGCTCGTCGAGCAACCGTCGGTAGTATTCTTCGTTGAGTCGAAACTTGCAAGCCACATTTTCTCGGGCTTCTCTTTCGCGAGTGACTTCCAGCTCCAGCGCTAACAATTTTTCTTGGTCTGTAGTGAAGGCTCCGTTGGTAGCTGCTGCCTTCAGTTTCTCATACACCCGCGCGAGGGCTTTCTCCACTTCCTCCTGTCGAGCGAGCAACTGAACTTCAGCGAAGCTCATGAATTCCCGGTGTGAACAGAGTGCGAGATCAATCGCGCATTCCTTGTCTGTAGTAGCTCGTGTGACGGCATCTGCCACCCATTTGGCATGCGGAGCTTTCGCGAATGGAGGAGGAACATGGTCATCATCCTTAGTCATGTGCTCTAGCGACTGCACCAAGAACTCTTTCAACGCCTTGAGCTCCTTCACACACGCTAACACCGTCTGAGTGACGTCCGTGGATACTTCGGACGTGTTACCAGGTATAGTACGCGGTGTCGAGGTTGCTGGCGTCACTGCACTTGCGCAAGGTGTTGCACTGAGGATGTCTGTCGTTAAGCGAATCGCCTTGTAAATCCTGCTGATCGCTGTCGTATCTCGCTTTGCAAACCTTTCCAGTAGTTGAGCTCTTGTTTGTGCTGCTGAAATGGACATGGATGTATGGGAGGTAAGCATATCGCTCGCCTGCTTGTGGGTCTCGCTCTCGGCATGCACGAACGCTGCGAGTTCTAATTGTTGAGCCTGCTTATGAAGTTCAGTTGCCAGTCGCCTTTCATGCTCTTCAGCTGCATGTTCCAGAGCTTCCGCGTGCGTAGCTGATGCTAGAGCCATTGCGCTGTCGCGGGCCTTGATAACCTCCTCCAGAGCGCGAGCGTGCTCCTCTTCTGCCTGCTTCTGAACATCCTCGTGGTGTCGGATCAAGCTTCGGTGCTTATCCTCTTCTTCCAGTCGCATTCTATCCCATTCTCGTTGAGAAGCGTAAGCAGATTCTTGCCACCCCATCAACGAAGCTTCCAACCTCTCAACTTTTGCAGTCAGTGAAGCGATTACGCTCTCATCGCCAGCTATTTGCCGAGACAACTGCTGCTCCATGTTTTCCGTCAGCTGCTGATTCGTTTCACGAGCTTGGACTTCAGTCTGCAAGAACTTGCGATAGAGCTGCAATCTGACTGACCAAGAAAATGGAGTGGTGAGAGTTGCAACTCCATGGCTCAATTCGTTGCTGGAGCAAAGCTGGTTCTCTGCTAGAAATTGCACTTCTTCCTCCAATTCAGTTGCCAAATCAGCGACTTGTTTCCGTGCAACCACAAATTGCTCGTAGATCTCCATCGGGTTGGCAAAGGCAGGGACCCCGTGAGAAGCAAGGAACGCGTTTTCACTCTCAGCCACTACCTCACGCTCCATCTTTTCTTCGATCAGAGCATTTCGACCCGCGAGAAGCGTCTCGTAAACCGCAAGCCGTGAGTTTTGAGGCTCCTTGAGATCGAACGCTAAGTTGTGTTCCTGCAAGAAACGGGTCTCTTGTGCGAGATCATCCTCGTGCTGGTGCAGTTGGGCCAGCGAATCTACGAGATGTTGGAATATTCCTAGCCGAATTGAAGACAACGCTGAAGTCGTTGGAACTGTGGTGTCTAGGACGCTCTCACCATTTGGAGCCAGTAGCTTCTTTCCTTGCAAGAATTCGTACTCTTGTGCCGCACAGCTCTCAACTGCACGTTTCTCACCAAGCAAGCGACTGATTTCATCGTGAAGCTGCTGATAGACCTCAATACGAGAAAATGCTCCACTTGCTGTGTGACCGACGCTCAGAATGGAAGAAAAAACCTCTTTCGACTCCAAGAAAGCTCTTTCGTCAGCTAACGCGTCCTCCATTTCCTGTCGGGCTTGAGCTAACTCGCTCTCCACGTTCTCAAGTCTCTCCGTTCTCCGCTGGATCTCCTCATTCAGCGAGGTTTCCATTTCTCTCTTCTCTAAGCGCAGGTTGTCTACACATTCTAACAATCGGTTGTAGATTCCAGTACGAGCGATCGTCGATAGGAAGACGTCCTTGTCAGCGTCATCTCGCTCGGACTGAAGATCGTGCTGGCGTAAGAATGTTGTTTCAGTTTCCATGTCTGCTCTCCGTTGCTCAGCTTCATCGCAAATGCGTTGCTGTTGTTTAATGAGTGTTTGCAGCAGCTCAATCCGTGTCGATGTTTCTTCTACTGGGGATAGCGAGGCCTGCGCCTCCAAAGCAGCAAGTTCTTGCAACAACGTGCTCTCTTTCGACGCCTCCTCTGCTAGATGATTTCGCTTTTGCTCCATCTGCTCCAAGTCAGTTTTCAGCTTTGCTTTCTCTTGCATCAAGTTTGCCTTGTCACTTGTCAACGTTTCGACTTGTGTCAGGACTGCTTTCACTCGATCCTTCAAATCGGCGACGGGTTTCAAAGACTCGGGTTGAGGAAGCACTCGCCTCATCCACGCTAGCATGCTATTGTAGCCTCGTAAGTCTTCAACAACAGCGTCCATCTCGCTCAGCATAAGTTCGATTCCGTTGCCGGAGTTTCTGGGGTCATCTGTCGCGTCGACTTCATGCGGTTCACCATCAGTCCTTCGTGAACTTTTTTCAAAGCAAGCGGACGATCCACGTAGCTCCTTTGCCTGCCGAAGAACTTCTTGTGCACCTACGAGGAAAGGCGGCAACTCATCGATTGGATTTGGAAGTCCAAGCAGCACTTTGCTCTGTTCTACAAGCATCACTCGCTCATTTATCTCCTGCACGAGCTCTTCGATGTTGATTACTGCTGGGGAGTTATTCTCGCAATCCATCCGACATTCGCCAAGTTTGATCTGCTGCAGAAAGAAGTCATAATCTTGAAGGTGTCGCGCCATATCTCCAATGGAGGCTAACACGGGACGTGGCTGTGACTCGATCGAATCAATGTCGCTTTTGCCGAGAGACGTCGCTGACTCGGAAGGGTTTGGTCCTCCACCGTACGAGTCCGGGTCTGTGTCTCGGATGGAGCTCGCCTGGAAGAGTGCCAGTCGTCCAGTCATCCTCTCAAGGAGAGCTACACCTTCCAGGAGAGAGACTAATTCTTGTCGTGGATCCTTCATCTTGAATAATCGACGTGACAACGATAGCAATGCGCAGTGCTCTCTGACCAATCGACTTATCTCCGTCCCCACACTACTAAAAGTCTGACTGCGTGGCCCACTTGTCCTTGACTTCGCAATCCAACGAGCAGTTTGCGACAAAAGGCGATGGTGGTCGCTCATAACGAGTGAAATGTCCATCAGCGAGTCGGCTAGAAACGGAGAAGGCGACCGAGATGAAAATTTCTCCCCTGACGAAGAGAAAAATGCATCTTGTTGCTTATCCGCTTCTTCATTGGAGAATTCGCACAGATTTTGGTCAACGCCTTGTATCGCGTCGTCAACGGCAATATCCACATCAATTTTCAACTCGTCAAGAGTTGGGGCAGGTGATGGGGTTCGTGTCAAAGCTCGTAGCGCTTCAAGACTAGACCTGCTGCTTTCATTACTCGAGGGCTCGCCTTCACCCTTGCTTTCATCACTCAGAATATTTTGCGCAAAGTCTGCCATGAGTTGCAGTTCTTCCACAAAAACGAGCACTGCTGTCACCTTGTTCTCAAGTGTAGGTGTCGGATCCGTAGCAGTAGGTCGTCGACGAGGACTACCAAGTTTTGGCTGAAGCAGCTCAAAGTGCTGAGGAATCTTCATAAGTTCCTCAATTGCTTCCACGATATCATCGGGTGTGGACATGTCGTCATCTGCTGGAAGTAGAAGCGCATTCTTGCAGCGCTCAACAAAAGCTGCAGCTTCTTCTCTAGAATCGAGAATCTCGGTACTTCGAAGGTCGAGCAACCTTAGACGCCCAATCTCTCTTAGAAGGGAGGCAATTCTCTGGGACGGAGAAATACCCTTATCATTGTCATCAAATGACGCCTGTACCTGATCAAGCGCAACGGTCACACGATCATACTCCTGTAAGTGCTCACACATGTCTTCAACGTTACTGACGGCCTTGTTTGCTTCCGGATGCCCATCCGGACCCGGTGGTGCTACTCCTCGGTGGCAGCGCATGGCGAAGAACCCTATTAAGTACCCAAGTAAATCACCCTCTTCTTCCAGCACAAAACCCTCGAGCTTACTCAACTCAACGTGATAAACTTCCATCATGTGCGTCTCGAGCTGCTGTCGAAGCAAGGCGACGAATTGCTCGCTGGATCGTGAACTCTTGCTCGTCTCCAACAGGAGATTGAGCTCTACATTGAGTCATTAAACAACAAGTTAGCGAATAAAGCATAGCACCTCACAAACAGTACCTGCTCCCCAGCCCAGCCTACCTTTGCGAACATTGTCCACTGTAGCGTTCTTCGCCGCCACAACAGCATCTCGTTCAGACACCTCCTGTTTTGCATTCTGTAGCTGTGTCTGCAGCTCGCTAATCTCCGCCTTCATTGCTGCCACAAGATCTTCAACCGTGTTCAGAGTGTTTGACTTGTCACTCAACTCTTCATGAACAGTAGCCAGAGCTGCTGCGTGTCGCTCCTCTTCGACTCGGGCCTTCTCTAGTAACTCGCTCGCTTTGAACGTCTCATTGAGTTCTTGCTGATGTGCCACTTGAATTATCATCAGCTCCAGTGAGTGCGCACAGTCTACACGTATTTGTTCGTCTGCCGCTTGCTTAAACAGCAGCAGCTGCTGATGTACTCCTCCAATGAGCTGACCCCGTTCACTTCGATGGTCCTCTTTCATCTGCGGAACGCCCACCAATCGAGGAACTTCAACGCGATCGTCTCCAGACACTTCGGTGGACTGGGTAATGTCATCTACAGTCAAATGCGCAACCTCGTTACGATGACCCCCTCTCAGCTGGGTGGCTAAATTGTCTCGTTCCTGCAGGAGTCGCGCAGTTTCAGCACGATGCTCTTCCGAGAGCCTGAGAACTCGGTTGAGGTGTTCTTCTGACAGCATGGAGATTTCACCAAGGTGTTCTTCAGTCAGATTCGATACACGAGCTCGATGAGCTTCAGTTAGCTGCATGACTTCATTGCTATGGTCTCCCTCAAGTCGAGAGACTTCGGTGCGATGTTCTTCTGCCTGCTCGGTCATTTGACTGAGGCGATGAACTGTGATCTCAGAAACTTGGTACCGGAGATCGTCTGTGAGAAGATCGATTTCGGCTTGGTGGGTTTGCTTGACTTGAGCATTTTCACTACGATGCTCTTCGACCAGACGAGATATTTCGCTTTGATGCTCTTCTGTCAGCTGAGAGACTTCGCTTCGACGTTCTTCTGCCAACTTGTTAACCTCACTGAGATGATCTTCTTTCAACTTGGTGATTTGAGTGAGTTGATCGTTAGAGAGTTTGGTTACTTGGCTAACATTCTCTTCCCTCACCCGAGTAATTTGGAAACGGTGACTCTCGATCAGTTGGACAGCTTCACTGCGGTGGCCATCTGCCAATTGCACGACATGGCTGTCATGCTGAACCATTAGCAGGTCGAGCTCCTGGCGTTGGATGTCGAGAGACTGCTGCAATGCTGCACACTCCTTCGTTTTGCTTTCGAGATTCTGTTGCAGGGATCGAATCGTATCCAAATTCTCTTCATTCTCCTTCTCCCGTTGATCACTCAAAGAATCAAACTGCACCTGGAGCTCGTTGTGGGCGTTGCTTAACGCATCAAGAGCACTTTTGATCTTCCGCGTGTCCGCCGTCTGCTCTCCTAAGTTTTCCTGCAAATATTTCAGTTCCTTCTTCTTCTCGCTGAGAGCGTGCTGCAGGTCGCTTGCCTCGCTAGCAGCTCGAGCGCCCTCTTTTCGCAACCCTGCAACTTTTTCTTGGAGGTCCTCGGCTCGGCTAACAATTTCCCTCTTCTCCTGTCCAAGTGAAAGCATCAGTTGCTCTTTCTCGACGCGGAGGTCCAACAGGATCGACTCTAGGCTAAAGTTCAGTCGAGCCACCTCGTCCTTGCCGCACATGAGCCTATAGACGTTGCTCCTCAAGTCTTCCATCTCCATTCGTGACATATCCAAGTGGTGTTGCGCTTCGTCTTCAGATTTGCATAGCATCTTGTTGAGATCAGCAAACTCTTGGACTTTGGCCTCAACAAGCTTGTTTTTGAGCCCAATGTCTTCATTTGTTGCCTGGAGCTTCTTCAACGTTTCGTGGAGAGACTTGATTTCTGCCTCGAGATGCTGCTTTTCACTCGTTACTATCTTCAATCTCGATGTGGTGTCGCTGAATCGCACTTCAACTCCTTCCAGATGCCGAATCATGTCCTTCGATGCCGACAGTTCGAGCATGTGAAGATGCTTCTCAGATCGAATTCGCTCATCTTTTTCAGCCGTTGTTTCTTCCAGCAGCCTCTGGCACTGACACTGAATTTCTTCCGCTTGCATGGTGTGGAGCTCCAGTTTCTCATGAAGCGTTTGGGTCACGTGCGTCAAGTTGTTGATTTGGATCTGCTGTCGCTGTTTCTCCATTGCGATCATCTGCTTCTCTCTTGTCAAGATCACGAGATTCTGCTCTTTGTCCAGCAATTCATCGCATACTTTCTTCAGGTCTTCGGCAGATTGCGTAGCTTCTAGTCGTAGCAACTCAATGCGACGCTGAGCTTCCTCTCCTTGCCGCTGAGAAAGTGCTAGTGACTCCTCCAGCCTCTCAATAGTCTGTTGACAAAAGTCATTCTTCTGCTTTAGCTCACTCTGAGTTCCGTGTAGTCGACGGATTTCCCCGTTTTTCAATTCAATCTCGCCTTCGGTGTGCTCCAACTGCAGCTTCATGTCCATCTGCATCCGCTTCATCTCCAGGCGCATGTTCTCCATGTTGAGTCGCATGCTCTCCATTTTGAGCCCTGTGTTTTCAAGCATACCTACCTTTTGGTTCATCGATTCCTCCACTATGGACAGCTTGCCAGACTCCAACCGAAGAGCATTCTTTGTAGCTTCTAACTCTTTTGCCTTCGACGACAACGTCTCCGTGGTCAGCTCCAGTATTTCTGTCTTCGTGTTCACCGTTTGAACAGTGTCCAGCAAAGCGTTCCGCAATTTCTCGATCTCGTCGTCGCGGCTCTTAATGACAAACGTAAGCTCCAGAATGGTATTTGCCTTGACGTGTAGGTCTTCCTCGGCAGCTTTGAGAGTCTGGTTGGTGCTATCTATCATCGCATCTTTTTCCAGGTTCAGCTGACCCAGTCGCCAGATTTCGCTCTCCAGCTCGGAGAGAGACATATTTTTCTGCTCGACAAGCGCCTGGGACCGCTCTGCGAATTCCTTGTGATGTTTTTTCAGAGCGATTTCACTGGTTTCCAGTACATCGATGCGTCCTTTCCTACTTTCTAGTTCGGCTTCTTTCTCGCGTATTGAGTCTTCCGCCTGCTTCTTTTGCTCCCGCATAGTCATCTCCAGGGACAACACTCTCGATGAATGAGCCTCTCGTAGCTGCGCTACTTGTGTTTCGTGAATCTTTGCGGTTTTGTCATGCTCCTCTCTGCTCGCCTGCTTGTAGGCTTCAAGTTCAGTTTCGTAGTGAAGAATAATTGCATCCTTTTCGCGAGCTCGTTCGTTCTGAAGTGATGTCAGGTCCGATTCGTACTTGGTAATCAGAGAGTCTTGACATTGGGCTGCTTCCTCTTGGTTCTGTGTCACTTCTGCTGCGTGTGCTTCGGTCATTAACTGCACTCTATCTTCATATGACGAAATCGTTTGTGAGAGCTTCTGAGCAGCAGTTGAACGTATACTTTCTGTATCGGTGGCATGCGTCTGCAACAGTAAGGCCTTATCAGCTTCTGATGTAGTTTTCAACACCTCAAGTTCAGCTGTATACCGACGATGTAACTGTTCAATGTGCGTGGAGTACTCGGTCTGGATAGCTTCGAGCTCGTCACGCAGTGTCCTTGTTTCCTGACACCGACGGTTTTCCATTCGTGTGCACTGTTCGATCTCAAACATGCGCAGGCGTGCAACTTCCTCTGCAGTTTTTTCGAGCAAATGCTCGCGTTCCTTTGCGTAAAAATACTTGAGTTCTTGGAGAGCTTCATTGCTGAGCTCTCGGTGTTCCTGAAGCTCTCGCTCTGACCTGACGGCCAATCCAGCAAGGCTAGCTGCAGCATTTTGCTTGAGCGACATGATTTCTGCAGTCAAAGACTTTTTCACTGCTGCTAGTTCGTCCATTGACGTCTGCTGAAGCTCTGCAAATTCTGCCTTTGAACGTTCTTGTAGCTCTGTGTACGCTGATTCTGTGCTCGATCGAAGATCATCCAGTTCTTTGCGGGCTTTGGTTTGATGGCCTTCCAGTGCAGCCTTCGCTGATCGTTTCCACTCTTCTTTTTCCGCGCGATTGGACTCTTGAAGAGCTTGCTGTTGAGAATCTGATGTCTGCTGAAGATCGCGCAGTTCGTCCAGATACTTCTTCTCCATATCCTTGTGCTTTTCTTCCAGCTCCGTAATTTTGCCACGAAAGGCTTCATCTGCTTTTTGAAGCTCGTGTTTGTGTGATTCAAGAATTTCGGCTGTCTCGCTGGCATGTGTCTCTGACAAAGTCACCATTTCTTCCGCGTTGTTACTCATTGCAGCTTCGAATCGATTTTCCCTGCAGCAAACATGAGCAACATGTAACATCGGTTAATCCATTTCCTACACCTCGAAAAAGTAAGTGAATGCTCGTACATATCGTTCTTAGCATTCTCGTTCTGCTGGTGGAGTGTATCGATGTCCGACGAAAGGCTTTGCAAAGCAGATCTGTCGACACCAAAATGAGGAGACGTTAACGGTGCCGCCTACAGGAACAACCGAGCATGGGTCAACGTACGCTGTCTGATCGAACGCTTCCGAAATATTGGGCAACTGGCTGAGCATTTGCTCTAGATGCTGGTTTGCGGACATGGAGATCTCGAGAAAAATGTCGTTATTGGACTCAAGCTGCTCCATATCGACGTGATACCGTTCTTCATTTGCGTTGATGCTGTCTTGCACGGACTGAAGACGTAACGGAGTAGGTATAGCAACTGAGCCGTCAGCATAGTCATTGCTTCCGTCTGGTGCTGCAAAAAATGACGCGACATGAGACCCCATTGGAAGTTCCGGGGCAGGATTTCGTGGAGTGCACCAGGCCGCTTTAGCAGAAGGTCCTCCCAACTCGTCCCCGTGGAATGTCGGCGAGGTTTCTTCACTGTCTGTCGCCTCTTTGCTTGAAGGTCGTTGAGGAGGAAGCAGAATCGATAACCCGCCGTTCTTTGCTGAATTGGGCGATAGAAGAAGTAAAGGAGCGTGAGACTTCTGCGGCAATTCCCCCCGACGATCGATTCTCGGCAAAACTGAAGCTTGGACAGTCCCCGGGGATTGCTGGTTCTTCGGAACAGTCAAACGTGAAGCTTTCCCTTTCACACCATAAGCTGCCTTGATCGAGCTGGACGTCGATCCTTTCGGGCGATAGGCGTCCGCCATAGTGACCTCCAAACACCCGCTCGATCCAATGGAGTCGTCAACTTTGCTGGTGCGAATATCTGTCCGTATGCAGGGTCGGTCGCCTTCAAGGGAAGTTTCAAAACGCTCGGCCCTGCTATTTAGATCAGTTGGTGGTGTCCAAGTCATTGACAATGACTGTCCACGCAGCGACCTGCACTGCTCCCTCGAATCGCTGCCGTATTCGTAGTCTGAGCGAAGGTCGGATACACAGCGAGATGGTGCAACCTTCTGCTGACCATCACTTGCTGTAAAAAGTTGTCTATTTGCTCTGAGATCGAGATCGAGCAGAAGTGAGGGCACCTTGTGTGATTGAAAATGAGGGCTGGTGCATCAATGCCTCCACAACTGTGATACGACTTCGTGGCGACGGGATTGTTGTCCGTTTAAGGCTCGGTGGAGTACGCGCGCAATGCATATTGTGAGCAGGGACCCTGCCAACGGCGCCGCTAGTGTCGGACGCAGAAACACCAGATTCACCATGCTTCGGGTTTTGCACCCCACTCGCGAATGCATTTGTCTTGGACAGTATAGCAAGCGGCGAACTGTGTGGAGGAGGCGTTGGGTGAAAGGGAGAGTACAAAGTCACCGGATTCCAATCTGGATTAATCGATGTGCTGGCGTGTGCACTCCAAAGCTTTCGACCGGAAGACGTCGGCGAAGACGAGAAACTCGTTGCTGCTGGTAGATCGGGTAGTCGCAATTGGTTCTGGTAAAATACTCCTTTCAGTTGTTGTGATTGTCGCTCCAAGTTGTTGTTGCCTTGTGTGCTTCTAGCGCTCCTGCAGTAGTGAAGCAACCACAAACAAACAATCAGACAAGTTACATCTAACAGCGGGTGCATGTAGTAGAATGCTGTACCTGATGACGTTCCTGCGGGGGGCAACACGAAGCAATCGAGCCACATTTTCCTCTGCGTTTTTCATGCCCTGACTAGCATAGGCAACAGCAAGCTTCTCCAACGAGCTTACGATTTCCAATACCGGCTCGGTTTGCTCAGAAATGCACGCATCTGTAGTTGTTCTTGATGATTGATTTGAGTACTTGATCGACAAAGAGCTACCGGTAGCCTCCGCCACAGTGTTCTCGATAGGCGGATGCTCTTCCGCATTACGAGAGAAATTTCGTTTTGTTTTATGGCAAGTCGACGGCATAGTAGCTGCTACAAACGCTCGCCACCGTGCCACTTCGGCTTTACGTTGCATTATTCGCTCTCTCTCAATTTTCCTGTCAAAGTTTGCCCCTTGTCCTGAAGCACTTGCCTCATCAGCACTAACATGCGTGACAATGTTTGTATGTGTCCATCCGCACGAAATTTTTCTGACCCGCTCCTTCTCAGGCAGATCGATCGTCTGCGGCGAAGTGTGCGAGCCGACGAGCGCACTGTTATCTCTCAGATTTAGGCCCCACGTATAGGCCTTTCCTGCAGACGTCACACACGTCGTATGAAATTCGCCCAGAGCGACATCCTCTACGCCCTCAGCAAAAAGCAACGGGGTAGCCAGTAAGAACGGTCGAGAGCGCGGCTTCTTGTCCTTACAACCAAGTTGCCCAAAGTCATTTGCACCCCACATGTACAGCAAATCGCTGTCAGAAATTACAGCCATGTGCCTAGCACCGCAGCGGACTGCACGCGCACGGACAGAAACCTCTCGCAGTAGTTTTACCAGTGTCGGGTTTGCCACACCTTCGCCCAGTTTGCCATCTCCTAACCGACCGTCATCGCCGCATCCCCAAGTGTACACGTCACCGTTGCTAAGAGCACACGCGCTGTGGTTCTGACCTGCTGCAAGATCAAGAATGCTCTGGTCACGCAGCAATTCAACTGCAATCGGTGTACAGCTTCGCCAACCTTTGTGCTGCTGCAGGCGATGGCCCAAACCCAACTGACCCGCTTGGTTGTATCCCATTCCAAGTATCTGCTGCTGATGAGTGACAAAGAGCGTGTGTGCGGCCCCACACGCCACATGGGTGACGTTATTTCCGCCGCGCTGCACCGTGTGCATCACGCGCAGCGCTCGACGATGAGAGCTGAGCGTAGCGAGAGCAAAGTGGACTTCCTCCGGCTGCGTACGAGGCGAAAAGTCCCCCAGTCCGAGCTGTCCGTACTTGTTACTGCCCCATGTGAATAGACTTGCTTGGCCCGTGATCACTGCAACGTGGTGTTTCCCACAGGAAACGTGCGCGACCGTGAGCGGTTCCCTTTGCAGCTGCATGGGGAACGTGACAACCTGTTGGGGCGTAGGCGACGACGTCATGGTGCCATTGCCCAGCTCTCCGTTGGTATTGAGCCCCCAGGACAGCAGCGTGGCCCCTTTCAGCTGCACCACAGCTGCCACGGAGAAGTGGTAGCCACTGGCCAAGTGGCTCACGCACCCCGAGGCGCCCTGCGTCTGCGCTGCTGCTGCTACTCCACCTTCAGCTGCCTCGTTGGCCGTGTCTTCGGGCAGAGCGGCCAGTAAGTCCAGCCTCATGGACTGCGTGGAGCCCATCGCTGCCGCTTTGTGCTTGGTCGTGACGCCTCCGAACGTCAGCAAGGGACACTCGAGGGGCGTGGCCTCCGTCTGCACCACGACGTTGGGCGCCTCGGCTCTGTCGTAGTTCCTGTCAAGGCTGTAGAGGCGGTGGGTGATGACGCTCCACTGCGTGTGGTTCTCCACGGCGTCCACGCGCACGAGCTGCGGCTGACGGAAGTTGTCGGGTGTGAAGCACAGACGGTCGGACGAGAGGCGCACGGAGCCGGCGGCGTCGCTCGGCAGCAGCAGGTGCACCACCACCACGGACGTGCAGGGCTGCCCCAGCCGCAGAGAGTAGACGGCCGAGGCCCCGCCAAATGCCGTGCGGAGGAACGCCGCGCTCACCACCAGCGCGTCGGCGGCGCTGGGCGACGTCATAATGCGGCGAGGTTGAAGTTGCGGTCGTTAAATGGTACGCAAGCTGAAGAATGTAGCATGAACGTTGCAGTAAGATTGAATGTTGCTCCAAGGTTGACTTGAAGTTTGTATTCTCTCGTTTGTGGAAGCGCAAGGCAGTTCACAAAGCGCCGAGACAGTAGCAGCCACAGCGAGCGACTATTATGATGCACCGCAGCCTGTTGCGATCCGGAACCGCCGTGACCAAGCGCGTGGCACCGCGCCCCTCGTCGGGCGTGCGCCACTTCCGCAAGAGTGCGTCTCTGCCCTGCCGACCCCCCGCAGTCTCGGAAACCAAAGGGGCGTACGTGCTCATGTGTCCTAAAGTAACATATCGTTGTGACGTCTCGGTCTGTAGGCGCCCCCACCAAGTACACGGAGAACAAGGAGGTCACGGGCCTGGCGGGTCTCGTGGAAGGTAAACCTGCCTTTGCTCTTTCCTCTCTATCTATCGTCTGTCTATGCTAACGCGAATCTCACTCTCGCTTGTGCGCTCGCAGCCGACAACCACGTGCTCTCAGTCAAGTTGCAGCACCTGACGAGCGTGGGTCTCATGGCCGCCGTGCCACTGGCCTTCGTGCTGAGTCCGTCGCCGCTGGCAATGCCCGTGGACCTGGCGCTTGGTGTGATCGTGCCCGTGCACGGCCACATCGGCATGAACAACGTCATCTCGGATTACGTGCCAAAGAACGTTCGCACGCTGGCGCGTCTGGGCTGGCTGGGCGCCACGTCGCTCATGTTCCTGGGCCTGCTGCGCGTCAACCTTGAGGGCCCGGGTATCACGGAGGTGGTCAAGACCGTCTGGCGGGAGTCGCCCAACAAGAAGAAGCTCGAGGTGTAGATTGTCAGCAGCTGATCTACTTCTTCTTGTAGGAGGAAAATGTTGACAAGAGTAAGTGTCGAATGGGAAGGCACAGAGCAGAAGCATTGTAACTCCAAATGAGCAGCAACCAAATACGACCTCTCAGTCTCCACGATCAGCCTCATCTAGCGACGCAGTAGCTGATAGAGCAGTTATCGGCTGAACATGCATTATCCTGTGGGCATGGCCCTAGCTCTATCACTTTGTATCTCTACGACGCTGCCTCCTGATTGGCTGGAGACGGCAGCAGCAGCGTAGCATGGCCGTCGACGACGACGACGCCATCGCTGGCCTTCGTGCACACGGTCTCGCACTCGACGAAGCGCTTGCGGACCTTCACCACGCGGATGTGGGCCGTCACCTTCTCGTCCACCAGTAGCGGCGCCCTCCAGCGCAGATCCTGCTTGACGTACACTGCGCCCGGCACAGTGCGGCCGAAGATGGTGGCGAAGAGGCTGGTAGACAGCAGACCCTGCACCACGGGCTTGCTCTCGGCCGCGTGCTTGCGGGCGAACTCGGCGTCCACGTGCAGCGGATTATTGTCGCCCGAGAGCCCAGCGAAGGCGCGAGTGTCCTCGAGTGAGAAGGCGTGCGTCACCTGCGCCTCCACACCCACGACCGGGATGGCTCCTGCAGCGAGCTATAATAGTTATAATAGTTATTGGCAGACGATCAGAACAATGCAGACAGGAACATGTACAAGTAGCGGCAATAGACTGAAGTCACCTTGGTGAGTCCTCCCTCCACCAGGAAGCGGCCGTCAGAGGCCGAAGAGCTCAACGTCGCAGCCCATCGAGATGGAAGCAAGCGCAGGCTTCGGCGATGCTGCAGCATGACCGACCCTCGAGCTCGTACTTAAATGAGTGACGACTTTGTGTGGGCGCACATCATCCAAGCAAAGTAGGAAATGCGGCGATTGTCGACGGCGGCACCTGCGCGCTCCTCTTCGCGTCTGTCGTTGGGGCGTCTGTTCCAGCAGCAGCTCATCGGTGTGTTGTGTGTTGTGTGTTGTGTGTTGTGTGCTGCCTCTGCGTAATGTAGAGGGCTCTACAGCGCTGACATTTGTTGTGTCGTTTCGCCAGAGGAGCTGCCGGAGCTCAAGAGCATTCTGGCAGTGCAGAATCTGGTGGCCAAGATCCCAGAGCAGCTCACGCCACGTCGCCTGAACGAGAATGACGCATACCATCGGTGGATGGAGACATATCGCAGCAGCAACTCGCTGACGCAGCTGGACAAGGACGCCTTCGACGCGTTCGTGAAGGAGGCTGGCGTCTATGTGCAGACGCAGGAGGAGGAGGCCTTCCAGGACTGCAGCAAGATCGGGCCGATGGAGCAGGAGGAAGAGCTCAACAGCACCAAAGCCGACGCATTCGTGGAGGCAGTCAAGATGAAGCTAGCAAGACACATGTGCACGCAGGCTGCAGCCAGCTTCGAGCTATTGGACAAGGACAAGGATGGTAAGCGTGTTGTGTGGGACGCTTGCGTGCATGGCTTCGTTGTGAACAGATCTCTAATGGATGCGGCATTTTTGTTGTTCTCTTTTGTTGCAACGATCAGGAAAAGTTCACGTTGACGAGGTCGAGAAGTTGCTGCAGATTGCAGCTCACGGCAACGGAACTGAATGGCTGAAGAGTAAGGTGCACGAGTTGGTGTTTGTTACTGAGAGATCCAAATTAACCATGCTGTGCTGTTAGGTCAGTTCCACTTGTACGATGCAGACGGCGATGGTGTTGTGAACGAGACCGAGTCGAAGCTCATTTTAGACTCCATGATTGCTACGCAGAAGGCGGTCATGACCGAAATTTTTGCGACTCATGTACTGCTATGTGTCATGTAAACGTATTTTGCCGGTATCGTCACTGACTGACGAATGTCTGTCGCTTGCTACAACCAGGTGGATAATTTGCCAAAGAAACACGAGAAGCTCTTTGCCAAGAGTTTGTCGGAGGAAGATTTTAAGTCAAAAATCCCGGAGAAGGTGCGCTGCGTGTTTCACTTTGCCAACAAGCTCGATGAGGAGCTCAAAACGTACGACTGGGAACTGTTCGAGGGCTCGAAGGTAAGGTTTCAAAGCACGTGTGGCACAAGTAAGTGCTAGCAGACCTAATCCCGTTGGTGTGTGTTGCTCTTGCTACCAGAAAGCGGAGTTCCCAGAGCTGCACAACCTCCTCACGATCTACGCAAAGGGCTTCTATGACGAAAGGTACGTGCTTGAAAGAAATGGTGCTTCTTGTGCAACATTAAGCTAATTTTTTGCTGCCGCGTGCAGATTCACCTTTTACGAGCGCAAGCAGGAGAAACGGAGCACACGGTACAAGGGTCTGCTGCTCGCAGCTGCTATTGGTCTGGGCGACTACATCGCCGCCGTGATTTAGAGACGCTGCGGCACCGATCAGAAGGGAAACACCGTGTAGCGGTAATAACTTCAGTAGACGTCCAGTGGATTGCGTCAGCTCAAGGTCGCTTTGCATATCGAATACGGCACATGCTCACGTTCGCCTCCATGCAGCCTGCCGCAACAGCAGAGGTCTCTTGGTTCGTGACAACCCTTCAGTGCATTTAGTCTCGGGGCTTGGCACGAGTGGTGGTGGTGATTCCGCGTTCTTGGACTTTTGCGGGCGGTTGCGAGGTGATGGTGGATATGTACCAGTTCTTGACCATGAGTTCTTCGACTTGAAGTTCGACTGCAGGCTGTGGCTGCGCCGGGTTTTGGGCTGCGGGCTTGAAGGCGTATTTGGGTACGACAAACAATCGTGCTCAGGATGCACCTACGGCATCGCCTTGTACATGCAAATTTTCCTCCTGTACAGCTTAGTGCCGTTTTTAGGATGGACTGGTGTCTTCCACTTCTTAATGATATAACGATCCTCGAAGCGAGCAGTGCTACCGGTAGCCCAGTTCCGCTCACATACGCCTTCATGTATAGGTTGGACACAAACCACAAAAGCCTCAATATTGTCCCTTCACTGCACCCAGAGCTATGACCGACATATTGGCACTGCCGAACTCCAAGGCCAAGTCGATCATCATAGTTTCTCGAAGCCCGTAGGATTCGTCCTCGTCATGCTGCGACGATACCCACAACACAACAGCACTATCGGCGGGAATACGGTAACACGAGCGGCGTCATTAACACAGCAGCAGCAGATGCAAGCTGGGTTGCTGCAAGAGCCGCACTCCCTGAGCGTCTTCCTGCCGGATTTCACGTCCCTCTTGAAGTGCATCGCAACGCCGGAAACGCTGATGCACTCGTCCCGGCGTGGGTTGTTCGACCCGGGGCGGCAACCCCCTGGAATCGATGGGAGTTTCTGGGTTTTGTGGTAGAAAACCCCTAGAAAGACAAAATAACCTGGTATGACGTCATCAAGGTGGGACAAATGACGTCATCGCATCACCTTTGACCTTTGATGATCTCTTTCGAGGCTTCCACGTGTCGGGTATCTTTTCGCCATAGTGAGCGTTGGCATATTTCACTTTGGATTTTCGCGAGTCCATCCCAGCCAGCCAAGAGAGTTTATTCGCAGCCGGGTCGTCAGAATGATGTTCATAAAGCAGGCAGCGCGCGCGCTGGCGCTGCTGTTCGCCGTGGCGCTGGTGGTGCGTGCGGCCGAGTTCGAGGAGGAGGACGACGTGCTGGTGCTGACGGAGAGCAACTTCGCCGAGGCCGTCTCGGGCCACGACACGCTGCTGGTCGAGTTCTACGCGCCGTGGTGCGGCCACTGCAAGAAGCTGACACCCGAGTACGCGGCGGCGGCCAAGAACCTCAAGGAGTTGGATCTGCCCGTCCGTCTCGCCAAGGTGGACGCCACGGCCGAGAGCAAGCTGGCCGAGCAATTCGCCATCCGCGGCTTCCCCACGCTCAAGTTCTTCAAGGGAGACGTGGAGGCTGTCAAGGACTACGACGGCGGCCGCACGGCGGCTGAGATCGAGAAGTGGGTGATCAAGAAGTCAGGCCCCGCCGTCAAGGTCGTGGAGACCGCCGAGCAACTCGAGGAGATCAAGGAGGCCAACGACGTGGTCGTATTCACCGTGGTCGATGCCGAGGAGGGCGAGGCTCGCACCCTGCTGGAGAAGCTCGCGGACACCGACGACCTGGCAGTGTACGTGGCCTCCACCAGCATGGACTTGACGAAGGACGCCGCTGCCGTGAACAAGGTGGTGCTGTACAAGAAGTTCGACGAAGGCAAGGTCGTGTACGACGGCGAGTTCGAGAAGGAGGCTCTGGGCGAGTTTGTCAAGGCCAACAGCCTGCCGCTCGTCATCACGTTCACGCAGGACAAAGCCCCCCTGATCTTTGGCGGTGACATGACTGAGCATGTGCTGGCTTTCGTGGACACGAGCAAGGACTACGTGTCGGGTATCGAGGCTGCCTTCAAGGCGCCCGCTCAGGCCAACAAGGGCAAGCTGCTGCACGTCATCATGCCCAGCACGGAGAAGCGTATCGTGGACTACTTCGGTCTGACGGACGAGGACATGCCCGCTGTCATGCTGGTGAACATGGGCGGCTCCATGAAAAAGTACGGCTTCGACTACAAGGCGGATGACTTCGTCGCCAAGATCGAGGACAGTCTCGCGGAGGACCTGGTCGCCTTTGAGAAGAACTACTTCGAGGGCAAGCTCACGCCTCAGCTCAAGTCTGCTGAACCTGAGGACGACAGCGACGAGGCCGTGAAGGTTATCGTGGGCATGGAGTTCCAGAAGCGTGTGATCGACAACGAGAAGGACGTGCTGCTCGAGTTCTACGCTCCGTGGTGCGGCCACTGCAAGGCCCTGGCCCCAAAGTACGAGGAGCTGGCCGAGAAGTTTGCGGACGTGGACAGCATCATGATTGGCAAGATGGATGCCACGGCTAACGAGATTGACCACGCCGGTGTGGACGTGCGCGGCTTCCCGACGCTGATCTTTTTCCCTGCCAAGGACAAGCAGAACCCGATCGTGTACGAGGGCTCGCGCGACGTTGATGGCTTCACGGAGTTCCTGAAGACCAACGCTCAGAAGTTTGAGCTGGACGGCTCGGAGCACGGCACGGAGCAAGAAGAGGACGAGGAGGAGCAGGAAGAGAAGGAGGACACCAAGGAGGAAGAGAAGAAGGAGGGCGCCGAGCACGAGGAGCTGTAGAAAGTGTTTTTAGGTATTGTTTTTTACTGCTGCGTACAGAGGAAGACACGACGTAAAATGAGAATGCAGAACCGGATGCGCTTTTGACCCTCGTGCTGTTGTCAGCGACTTGCGATTGCTCTGCTGGTTTGGCTTCCAAGCATAGCCAAGTTGGCAGTGGCGTAAAGCCTACCCGTGAAACGTCGCTCGACCCAGAAGGTCTCTCTCTACGATCTCCGAACAGCCATGATAGAGAAGGTGGAGATCGCCATCCGAGTGCTTAGCACTTGCTACGCGGTGGGTATCGGCGTCATGATCCTGCGTCTGCAGGGCGAAGATACCAGTGAGGAGATGGCTGCGCTGAGCTCATTCATTGGGTTGTAGTGAGGCTAACGGGTGCTGTTCGCTATGGATCATTTTGTGCGCGCTTAGGCTACATCATGCTTCAGGTGGTCTTCACGATGGTCTTCACGTGTCCCTGGTAGGGAATCCGCCTGTGCTGGTGCTAAAGTCTCGTTCACTCACGTGTCACTTGTAGCTTGTGGGCCATCATTAGGTAACTGCTGTGCTGCGACCGAGCCCGCCGCGTCTCAGCGTGCTAACCCGTTCCTCTTGTTCGCCAGGTTCTGTCGCGACTACGCTGCTCGACGGAGGATGGTGGTGCTGCCTGAGAAGAAGGCCAAGAAGAAGCCGGACATTGCCGTGGCCATCGGCAAGGCGGCGCAGCGGACACAGGCCGAAATCCTCGCGGAGCAGCGCGAGCGGGTCAAGAACCTCCACGGCGTCGGCGAGAAGAAGCTCAAGCCCAAGGCACCCAAGAGGAAGGGGCCTCCCTCCAAGAAAAACTGAGCCGCAGGCGACGGAGGGACTCTCTCTGGGTTCGTCATGCAACTTCGCGCAGGTCCAACTGCCGTCTTCTTGAACGTCATGTTGGAATGGCTTCCCTTGGACGCTTGCATCAGCTGAGCCTTGAGCCTTGGGCTCAGTAGCTCGGATCGGCCGCACAATGCAACGCTGAACAAGTGCAAGATACGCCGACAACGGCGAACTTCACGGGGGCACAACTGGTTCCAGCTGCTATGGCAGCAGCACTTAATATATTTATATGAAAAGTAAATAGGGGCTGGTAAAACACACGAGCGGGCAGCGGGCAGCGAGCAGCAGCAACCAGACCAAACCGAACAAGGATGGACGGGAGCAGGCCGCGCACGCACGGGCTCATAGATAGATACAGAGCGCCACCTCTCCTTTTCGCTTCCGACGCATTAATGGAAGCGCTCGAACACGCTCAGGCGGGGGCTCTCTTCGTCCTCGCTGCTGCTACTTGAGGCATCCTTGGCGTCGCCAGCAGAAGCCGCGATACCGTCGAACGGCTTGCTGTCAAGACTTAGCGACAGTCCAGTGGACCACGGCTGGGCTTGCAGGTCGTCGCCCGCGAACGGCACCGACGAGGCCGTCGGGAAGTCCTTCCACAGCTCGTCTGACTGCAGGGAGAACTCCGACTTCTTCGTGGTGGTGGCCGTCGAGGTGGAGGCGAGAACAGGCGAGGAAACGCCAGAGAGGCGGCATCCACGGCCAGCCTGGGTCGGGGTGGTCTCAGGAGGGGTAATGGTTTCCGGAGTTGGCTCGTCGTCCTGGGTCAGCGAGAACTTCATCAATGCGTCGATGGCATCCTGGAGGTCCGGGTAGCTCGGCGACGACGCGCTGTCAGCAGCGTTGTTCACCGGGGCGGCTCGTTGCTGAGCGGAGGGCAGGCCAATGCTGCCGAGGGAGCCCTGCTGTTTGAGAGAAGCACCGCCGTAGTGCTCACCAGAATAATTAGGGTGGAGGTTGGAGGGCGTAGACATGGCCGGCACTCCCCAGGAGGAGCTCTTGTCCAGCGAGGAGAGGAGCGAGTAGTTATCATTGGGGTAGGAAGGCATCATCTGGTGGTGATGCGGACGGAGCTGTTGGAGGTGGTGCGGGTTGGGCTGCTCGCTGTAGAGACCGCCGCCATAGCTGAGGTCCACGGACGGCGGGGGCGGGGCCATGACGCCCAGGCCGCCGAGGCGGTCCTTCTCGTGCAGGAACATGCCGCCTGCCAAGTGGTTCGGGGGGCTGTGCTGCGGCTGCGCGTAGCCCTCGGTCTCTTCGTGGATGAAGCGACAGCGGCTGCCGTACGGGCAGTGGCCCGATCCCCAATACGACTTGCACTTGGTGGTTTTGTACTTGGGGTGGCGCACGACATGGCGCAGCTCGGCCATGCCGTGGGCAAACTGGCACTTTGCTGCAATGGTCAAAGGAAGAGTGTTAGCATTCGTACTAGGTAAAAGAGCAAACGCAAGGGGCAACGCACCTCCGTAGCGGCAGTTGCCGAACTCCGAGAAGCGCTTGCAGAGCTCCGTCTTGTAGAGCGACGACTTGGTGCCGTTCTTGGGACTGTTCTCCTCGTTCATGTAGGACACGAAGCCCATGTCCTCGGGTGGCAGCGCGTAGCCGTCGTGGCCAGCGACGGCCGCGGAGGCATCGAGCTCCAGGAAGTTGTTCTCCTTGGGCATCGAGTAGTAGCCGAGGTGGTCCATGGACGAGAGCAACATGGTGCTTGGCTGGCGGAAGGCGTGGATTGGTGGGGTCTCGGAGGAGTCGCACCGGACAATGTACTATCGAGAGTCGAATAAAAAACCTCGGGCGGATTTTTCTACTGAGGGGGCGGTTCTCTCACTCGCTCTCTCTCTCTCACTATGGCAGCGGCCCTCGACACCAGTCAGACCTCAGGGAGAAAGAAGCAGCCAAACGAAAACTATAATAATACAAGGAAGGAGTCCGCGGCGACAAAAGTAACGGGAAGAGGTGCGGTTCCCTGTTGGAGTGTGTGGCCCAAATTAACTTGATCAAAGTATGTGAGAAGGATGTCGCCTAGCCGATAATACGATCAACCGCCTTATCGCCACTTCGAACTGGTTCTAGAACGCCCAATCACTGCGCGTGAAGTAGTGGAAGTAGCGCCTACTAGCCTATCAGTGCTGGATACGGCCTAGAAAAAAGGAGTCTCAATAAGGACTTGTGCGCGAGTACATTGCAAAGTAATCTGATACAGTCCTGATAAGGCGCACCCTGTACATGTGTTGCAGTTATCCCACCGATATTTTATCACACTCAGGGATTGATAGTAAAATAATATATTAATATGTTCAAATATATATTGAATATTCAAGTGCATATTAATATTCAAATTTGCAGTGATTCTCCGTATCGATATACTAATTCATTACTGGCAAATAGCGTAGGCCGTATGAATAGACCCATAAGAAAAGCCAAGAAGCTCGACTCCTTTCCTTTTAGCGTACATATACTTCCCACTGAGAGGAGGTATGCAGTAGACGTGTGTGCAAGTCCGGAATTTGATGCCATGAACGAACAAGATCCATCACTTAAGCATCAATGTAGGGCAACAGCAAGACAACACGTCACTTTCAGCGAGGTACTGCCGCTTTACTTCCATGCTAGTGATGGCAAATCATAAGTTATAATTCTCAGTCAGTTAACTAATCTGTGCACTGACGCGATTTTGAGTACTAGTGACTCAAATGCTCCAAATGCTTGCAGTGACGCTTGCTTAATTCGCGTAGATCACTGTGAGTCAGCGTTTCCGGCATTGGGTATCTGTACGACTGTGTTGGTTGTGGCTGGTGTTGTGTAGGAACACGCCAGAATTATGTATGCTAGTACTCCCACCCACAATATACACCGAATCCGCAAGGACTCGGTGAAGATTGGGCGTAGTTAGACCTGAAGGCCTTGACTCTGCCCTAGCACCGGGTTGATTGATGACCCTGTGTGCTCCGACTTGTCGGTTGGACAACCAAGCAATCCAGCAGCACTAACCACGAGCACAGGCTAGTCTGCTATCACGCACATTTTTGTAACCTCGCTGGCCCTCAGAAGGAAGGGTCCAGGGCTTTTCAGCCGGTAAGCGAGGGTTACCGGGGCTTCTACTCCGACAGGCAGGTAATTTGGGGCTTTGAAGCGTTTCCCAAACCGAACGAGCTCTCTCTCGTTCTCTCAATCCACACAGCCAACCACACACACTCTACGCTTGGCCTTGCCGGGCGGATGAACACGTGATCAACTAGCCCACGGGTCCACCGGCAGGCATAATCCTGGCGATCAAGCGGGACCAGACGCTACGGACACTTACCGAACCCGGACTTGACTCTTGTGCGATCGGGAGGAAAATCTGCTCTGTTTGTTGCGCCCTTCGGGCGCTTATCTCTTATCTACTCTTTCCTATTCCTCAATACAAATATCTAGTGTGAACTCGTCCGTTACGGTCTTCTCCATACAACTACCGACCCCTCGAAGGATCGCCCGACTGCTCATCGAGACCTCGAAGAGGCGCCATCCGGATAGCGTCCGGATACGACCATTCGCCAGGACCGTGGTGTGTCGTACGCCACCTCATCGCAGTGTCGCTTCACCCTGTCGCGGACTTGCCTTAGCCAATCAACGCTCGGTCGCACCTTGACGAGATTTCTATCTCAATCTCGTGGCTCCGGCAACAGCGTCAGCTCCAGGCAATTACCGACACCACAACTGCCTCCACCGCGACTCGAATCACTACCTCTGGTGAGCGTCACGGTGTCTGTCGGCTTCGCTCCATGTCCAAGTCCTCTCGCGTCCTTGCCGAAGCTCGGCGCATAGCTCTCCGCATGAGCCTTCCTGACTCCGCTTCCTCGTCGGTACGTCCTTGCTCTTGTTCGTCATCTGGGCGTTCGTCATGCCGTGAGCTAATGGTCCTTTCTGATGGTCTAATCCTTGATGTGTCTTCAGAATACTGTGCCTCCGGCTCACGCGTCTCCAACTCAAGCCGCATCGACCCTGATGTCCGACGAATCTTCGTCCGCATCGACATCTACTTCGTCGATGCTGCCTGTGGCAGGTTCGACTGGCGCAGCGTCTTCAGCTGCTCCTGGTGCGACTCGTGGTGAACCTACGAGCGATTCGCAACACTCGGTATGTTGCGCGTTCTTATTCCCATCCTGGGCTGATCAAGTGAATTCTCACTCCGAATGCTCGTTGTGCTTGTCGATGCAGCTACCAGCATCCCTCCCAGCTCCTCAGTTGTCTGAGATTGAAGGCACGGCGTTGCACGGCCTCCTGATTGATGCATCGGAGGAGACATCCGAGTGTTTGGTCGCCGTCATGGGTTCCAAGCTCACCGAGGCAGTCCGATGCCTGCTTCTCGCTTCAATTCACCCACCGAAGCGTGGCGACGTTTCTTTGGACCGCAAGATTGCTGGTGCTCTGTCTTTTGAAGACCTTGTTGCTGTCGTAAGCCGGCCGGATGTGGATGTTCGTGATCTCGCAGCGGAAATTGGGCAGGTGGGTGAACACCTTTTGACCGTCTAGGTGGCGTATAGCGATTCTCCCAGATAACGCTTCCCTCCTTTTCAGGAAG
>LGSN01000344.1:0-37356 GCA_001314375.1 Phytophthora podocarpi | reverse complement strand
CAATAGTATTGCTGTTATTGGGGCAATATTATATTGTATCTCACATTTGCAGAAATAAATATTTCCATTGAAAATACCAATAAGTACTGTACAGTAATTATTTTTTCCCAGCACTGCTACAAACATATTGTCATGCATAAGAGTAGTCACCTTAGTTGACCATTAGAATGTTCGTGTGTCAACAAACCATTCAACATACCCTAGAGTCACTTGCAGTTCTTCATGCCAACTGCGAACCACCAGGTAGCCAGCTCCTGCTTAAGCCCTGAGTGCCCAAGCAAACAGCATCACGATAGCTGCTGAGTGCTCACCTATGGCTGCCTACAACTGCTGCAGGAATGCACGTTCCAGTGACTGACTACCACCGCTTGCATTCTTACAGCTCTTGCTCGTGTCTGAAGCCTCGCGGAAAGTGGCCAGGCGATTGCCGAGCAACTCGAGAAGAAGCGCGCATGGTGGTAGGTGGACGCATCCTCAAATGACCAGGAGAAATCGTGGTCAAGTTAGAGCTGCTTAACGCAGACGGGCTGCGCGCCACGCTGTCCGCGTTACAATCGAAGATTTCGCCATGGACATGCAGGTCAATGACCGCACTGTGCGGGAGCTGGAGATGTACTTGCGCAAGTCGCCGCCACCGTAGCTGCTGGTGCTGGAGGTCAAGCGAAGTATTTACGCTCAGTAACTTTTTACGAGATTCATCAATGATAAGAGATTTTGCAGCGAATTAGGACCTTAATAAGGGGCTTAAGAGCCAAGAGCTGAAGCAGCTGTTTCGATAAATTTACTGGTTTACATCTTTTCCAAGGTTTCCATAGTAAAGCTTGATTTTGTAATTCTATCCCTCAATTTAAGGACCTGACGTTCTTAAATATGTCCAGTAAAAAACGAAACTGAATATAATGTATGATAATACAAGTCCCAAAATGTTTCTAAACACAGGTTTTGTTTCGATTTTTGCTCCCCAGAGCACTAGATTCCAATTTGTACCCCTACCCATTTCAAGAATTGATACAGACCCTTCGTAAAACTAAATTGAAGTGTAAATAGGAGTAAATGAACTAACTAAATCAGAGTACTTACGATTATAGAAGGGGCTTCACCCCAAAAATTGTTCGCAAAACTTCTTCTCAGTTCAGAAAATGCTACGGCGTCAGAAACGCAAGCGTGTTGCTGTTGCTGCGGTCGCGGAGGACGATGAATGGGACACATCCGTCGATCTCATCGATGACACCATGGCCTCCGTCCAGCTACTGCTGAACCGCAACGCCGACGGGTTTGCAGCTCTAGGTTTGCCTCCGTTGGTAGTTTGGCACCAACTGTACGTTCTCAATTGCTACACAAGAATTTGTGTTGTCCCTCATTCTGTTTCTAACTTGCAGATACACCATTCTACCGAACCGCACATTCGTGGACCAGAATGTAACTACATTTCAATTGCAACAATCGATGAACATATTCAGTTGATTGACTTCTCTTTCGCTGTCTTCTGTAGGTGCATCGACTGCGGACCAGAGGCAAGTTGGTGACGTTCAAGATCCCATCGGGGTCACAAGACGTGGCCATTCTACGTGCAGTAGATTACATTGCTGAGGTGGAGAAGTACGAGGGTCTATTCCGTGAGCAGCTACGCCAGCACCCGGGAGATAAAGCCATTTCCTCCAAGGTGAACGCCCTGGCTACGTTCGGGCGAGCGCTGCCGCAACTCACGTCGCTATCAACTGCTCCATTGAAAGTGTTGGTATCGAAGATGAATGAGAGCGAGGATACCGCGGATGAACAGGAAATTCGAGCTATGGTGGGGTACGATTTGAGAAGACTATGCAACTTGTAGGTTGGAATTTGTGACTGACGTGCGGTGTGCGGATTCAATTGGTAGGTGGATTCGGCAGCTTGGGTTCTTGATGCCAACGACTCGATTGGATGACGAGGCGTATTCCTTCTCTGTTCCAGGGATAGGAAAACTTATATCTGCGATCAAGAAGACGCGGACGCTGATCCTGAGCTCACTGAAGCGCACAAAGTACACAGAGATACAAGAACAGCAGTTGAAGAAAGCAAAGCTGAAGCACTCGCGCTTTCAGTTGGAATTCCATCTGGCCGATATGGAAGGCTGTGGGTTGATTCGGCGAACCAAAGTCACTTCGGGCGTCCTAGTCGCGCTTGCCGATAAGTAGACCGATGCGGTGGTTTGGCGTTGTGAACCAAGACATGACATTCAGCAAATTTGATGCGTTCTGTTGAGAACGTTGAGCTGAAGTAGCGATCAATAAACCCACCACAAACTGGATTCGTCGCAGTTAACCTCACTCTTACAGACGTGAATCACTTGGCTGTTGGTAAGCGTTCGACGTTAGGTCATCGCTGAATGAATTCAAGTAGCAGATACATGTATCAACAACGAGGACAGTAAATGCGATCCATTCATTGTTCCTCTTGTGTACGCGAGCCGAGTTGCTCAATAACTTGAAAGCTTCGTCGCCAAAAGTTTTTGCTACGTGCCCCTGATCGTACATTTATCTCAGCCGCCGGCCTTGGCCTTGGAACGGCTTGAGATCGTTGTTCTCCTTCATCTCCTCATCCTTATTTTCCTCTTCATCAGCTTGATTAATAGCTTCGCCATTCAGACGATGGCCCACAGAATGCTTGGTTCTGTTATCAGGAACTGAACTGCCGTTGCTGCCTCCATTAAGCGAAAATCCACTGTTGCTGCTTCCCCCCAGGCGAGAACCACCGGAAGTGGCGCCGCTGAATGTGGTCGTCTTCCCGCTGAGCGAGTGGCCAGTACCGTGGAACGCCTCGTACTTGCGTAAGCGAGCAGCGCGGAGTGCATCTGCGTCTGTTGAGCTCTTTTCGCCACTTTTCTTAAGACGCAAGCCACCGCCAAATCCAGCACCGCCAAGACGAGCGGGCTTGATATCTTCCGCTTTCATTGTTGGAACACCTACGTTCAACACACAGGGGTCGTCAATACATGAATATCAGGGCTATCTTGGGTAAGATACTCACTGAAAACAGCACTTTACCTCCATAAGGAATATCCGATGGCGCGGCGGGAGGAGCCGCTGCAGCTGCTGACCGAGGCACAGGAGGGACATAGTCGGCTGGAGGCTCAAAATCCACCTCACAATCCGTCTCAATAATACAGGCAGCTGGCGCGGGCTTAACTTCACGCACGTCCAGCATGTAGTTCTTGTTGTTGTACTTGAGGCAAATTGTGTCGCCCACCGTCATGCACGAAAACTTTCGAAGAGAGCCCTCCAATCTGCACATAGCAACATTAGTTAGCACACAGCTTAACATATTCTTACGCTAATCTACAAACGTACACTGCACGCGGGTTTGAGATGTCCAGGAATTCCTGCGACTGTGGCCGCAGCTTCACGAACGTCGCCTTTGGCAACGAGACGTTCTGGATATTCAGAATCCCGCCTTCCTTCACGAAAAGGTTTTGCATCATCTGCCGTCATTGCATACACAAACAGTATCCTTCAGTCAGTGAGGACGTCAAACTTCCTACTCTAAAGCAACTAAAAATCGGCGAAGCATACCCAGTACGGCATGTAGCAGCTCCCCTCGGGGGCGCTAAACTCCAGCACACCGCAGTGCGACGAGCGCTCCACTCCTTCATTGGTCACCTTGAACAGCATCGGGTACTCAATGTGCAGACGTGCTGAATGACCAAGAAAAAAAATGAAGAAAAAATTCAGCCCCTCAGCCTTGTTCTGTCACAACCAATTCATCAATCGACGTACCCAGCGTCTCAAGTGCAGAAGGAGGCAGCAAAACTGCCAAACAAACCAGCAAAAGTGGCGTTAGTCTCTCGATAATTAAGAGGCTGGTTGGTTTGGATACCGCCAGCGAACGAACGAAACGCACTCTTGTCGCCATCTTCCAAGTGCGCCTTGTCACAGAACGACACGGGGTACACCCGGTAGTGCTCGTCGAACCTGGAAGCCCAGCAATATAAAAAAATAAGTATTAGAACTCCGTTCTTGTTGTTCCTTGGTGAGATCCACGTACCGCTGCGGGAAGTCGCCGAAGTTGAACTGCACGCCAAAGGGGTTTCCGTCTCCACCGAAGCCGCCGAACTGTCCATGATATTGTACGAGTTAGTTGCCATAGTCTTAATAGAGAGAATTGCAGTGGCGAGTGAACGTCGCCCTCACCATGGTTAGAAGTGCCTTGCTTGCTCGCTCTGACGTCGTTCGAGAATGCGCCTAAGGGAGAGAACCACAGGAAAAACCGATCTGATTGGATGAAATACATACGCCAGAGCCAATGAGATCGAACCATCGGGCGAGATGGCTACATCATCGTCAACAAACACTGCTTTTGTCAATTGTCACCAAGGCACTTTATTCCTCTATGTATGCGGTTGCTCTCTCCATCAAGTTCGGATGCTGAGACGCAGCTTGCGTCCCTCCTTGGCGAGGGTCTCCGGACCGTAGTTATCGATGTAGGCCATGATCTGCTTTTCGTCTGCGTCGAGAGGGATCTTGCCAGACTTGAGGTGCTGGATGCAACACAGAGCAGTAACACAAAGCTTGCATGTCAGAACACTACATTACAAGCAACTTTATCCTCCATCGCAGCAAGACGTACCCGTGTGACTGCACGACGCAGGTCCGACGTGAAGATGCCCGGGGCCACACTGTACCGAACGCAGAGCTTCGTGGTGAACTGCTTCGGCAGAAACGCGCCCTGCCGGCCCGTCTCAGCAAGCCCGATGCGGTTCTGCTCAACGAAGGACTGGTTCTTATGCTTGATCGCGAGCTTGGCTTGGTCCAGCTCGTACAGCACGCTCGACAGCTCTTCCTCATCAAGGCGTTCGTTGGACTCGTAGCAGCGCTCGAGGTAGGCGCGCCATCGGTCCATCTTCTCTTCCATGTCCCAGCTGCTGGCGACCTCCTTATAGATCACCTCCTCGCGGAAATGCTTCATTTCCTCGTCCTCGCGGCGGTTCAAGAGGATCCGGTGCACCAGATCCTTGCGCTCTTTTGCGAGAACCGTGTTCGGGTCTTCGTACAACGAGACGGTGTGGAGTTTTCCTCCGAACGAGCTGCTAAGCAGTACAAGCCCCTCGGCTGGAGCAATCGGAACGCGGACGATGCGGTTCGTCACTGCACCAGTATTCGTACGGTAACACACACACCCGTTAGAGAAAACGACCTCAATTGGCACACAACAGACGCGACTTACACAGAGCAGCATCGAATGCAACACGGGACATGCCCTTCGTCGCCACAGCCAAAGCGCCACCGACCATGCAACGGATCTGGTTCAGCAAGAAAGCTTGTCCGACGATGTGTACCCGCAAGTGCGGTTCGCCACAGAAATCTTGAACAAGACTGCCCGAGCACGAATAAATGGATCGGCGGTGACGAAGCAGCAGCTTGCGAGTCAGCTCCTCTTTATCTTCAAACTGGCTCGACTCTTCAGAGTAGTCGTCGACGGTGGAGGTCTCCTCCTCCTCCTCAGCATCGTCTTCAGCATCTTCAGATTCTTCAACCACGTCGTCGTCAACCACCTCGGCGTCGGTTGCATCCCTTCGGTTTTGCGACTTCCACTGCTTCCTCTTCGCCTGCATCTTGTAGAAGTGCGACCTAGAGCGCGTGAAGT
Source organism: Phytophthora podocarpi (assembly GCA_001314375.1). Taxonomy (NCBI): domain Eukaryota; phylum Oomycota; class Peronosporomycetes; order Peronosporales; family Peronosporaceae; genus Phytophthora; species Phytophthora podocarpi. Next base: position 31,737 of record LGSN01000344.1, on the reverse strand, counting down.
TGTGGAAGTCATGCACTCCCTCATAGCGGCGCAACGCACGGCAGAACTCCCCGACAGCCTCCTCCGTGTCAAAATCAGCTCCGTCCGATCCAATGATGCTGTCTTGCAAAAACGAAAGTGGCATGAAGTACTCATACTCACGAAGCACGCAGTTCTTGCGCGCAGAGAAGCGCTTGTTCACTCGTGTGCACGAGAACACGCGGATGTTCTCCGGTAGCGCCGCGTTCAGAGCCTCCGTGAGCCCTTTGACACGCCCTGAGTCATGGTCCACCTTGTTCTCCTCGTCAATCAGCAGCTTGCCAGAGAACTGCAGCAAACAAAACAGCACAAATATTTTCAGCAACTCCCATCCTGCTACCTCTCACACCTCACAACGACTGCAGAACGCACCACGATGCAGCCGGCGTGCACGCCCTTGTCCGTGCGGCTGCTTCTGGCCCAGTCGATCTTTCCCAGGTCCTCGAAGTTGGACTCGCGCATGGCTCCGGCCTTGAATATGGCGCGGCGGATCTCGTCCTCGATGGTCTCTACGTCCTCGTTCAGCTGCAGCCCGTGGTAGCCCGTGCCCATGTAGCCGCCCACGATAGCCACCTTGCGCTTGACCAGTTTGGCGGGGGAGGCGGCGCCGAGCGGGTCTGCCCAGCGACGACCCGTTGCAGCGCCATCGTCCACGCCGGACGCAGCAGCAGTGAGGCCACGGCAGAAGGAGCTGCGGAGAGCTGGACGACGTAGAGCGAAGCGCGTCAACATCGTTGGCAGTTGAACAGCTTCGACCACTGGCTTCGGAGCCGCAAGGCAACTGCGTCATCTGTTTCCGATATTACTGGAGAATCATATGGGAATAGTAAATCGAGATACTTAGATGTAGCCACACCACACTTGGTGGTGCGGCCACCACATTCACTCGACAATTGGAAGTCAACCGAAGCTCTCTCCTTTCCTGTTCTACATCATATCATGGCTCTTCGCGTTCTCTCGCAGACTCTCCGTGCACGTGCTCTCCAGTCGGCCACTCCCGCGGCCTGGTGCGCCACCTCGCAGCGCCCCGCGGGTCTCGCCTTCTTCTCGACCAAGTACACGCCGCAGCACGAGTACGTGACTATCAAGGGCAAGGAGGGCACCATCGGAATCACCGACTTTGCTCAGAATTCGCTGGGCGACGTCGTGTACGTGGACCTGCCGTCGGTGGGCGACAAGTTCCAGAAGGGGTACGTTCTGTATGCTATTTGGGGGTATTAATCATTGGATCCTGACGTTGTGCTACGTACTGGTTTGTGTGTATCATTGGAACCCAAGCGACGCTTTCGGTGCCGTGGAGTCCGTCAAGGCCGCCAGCGACGTGTACACGCCCGCTGCTGGCACGGTCACGGCCGTGAACGAGGTGGGCAGCAGTTTCTACTGTCTGTCTGTAGAGGAATGTGTTGCTTACTGTTCTTGCTGCTGTGTAGGACCTGGCTGAGAGCCCGAACCTCGTGAACGACGAGGCCATGACTGGTGGCTGGTTCATCAAGCTGGAGGTGCGTTGACTGCAATCGAGTGAGTAGCTGTTGTCTGTACTGACTGTGCCTGTCTGTGTGCTGCATGCAGCTGGACGACGTGTCGGACGTGGACGACCTGCTGGACGAGGCCGCCTACAAGGAGCACTGCGAGAACGAAGAGCACTAGACGGTTCTAGGCTGCTGATCTCCACCAGCCCCACAGTAGCTGCTGCAAATTCGCAACCGTCAATACCAGACCTCATTTCTCCTGGTCATCGTGCGTTCCTCCTTCCATCCTTGTCGTTGATTACCTTGCTCTTGCCTTCCTTCTGATGGGATGCCACCTCAATGATTGGAAGCACCCATGACGACGCCTCCGTCGTCACTAAATGTTGCTCCAACTCAAACGACCTTCAGACTACATTTCCCACCACGTCTGCTCCAAAATTTGAATTCCGAGTCAAATGGCGCGCCAACAGGCAAAAGAGACGTCGGACAAGTACAGTACACAGCGATGGACGAGGACTCGAATGTCAAGGTCTTCTGCCGCGTGCGGCCGCCCAACGAGCGCGAGCGCGGCGTCAAGTCCACGGCCTTAAGTGGATCCACAGGCTTCTTGGCTCGCAGCAATGTGGCCGCCGCCTCCGCCTCGTTCGCCAAGAAGTGCGTGACCGTCCCTGCCTCGGACCCCATGCAGCAGACGGTCTTCCTGCACAGCAAACACGGGTCCGCCAGGACCTTCACGTTCGACCGCGTGTTCGGCGAAGACTCGATCCAGAACGACGTGTTCGAGGTCGTGGGGAAGCCCATCACGCAGGCCTGTCTCGAGGGCTACAACGGCACCATCTTCGCGTACGGACAGACGGGATCCGGCAAGACGTTCACGATGCAGGGCCCCGACGACGTCATCGACACAGAGACGCACAGTCTCACACAGCAGCAGCTCTCACTGCGGGGCCTCGTGCCGCGCGTGTTTGATTATCTGTTCCACAATGTGGTGGCCAAAGAAGATACGAGCAAGAACGTGCAGCACACGTTCGCGTGCTCGTTTCTCGAGATCTACAACGAACGGGTGTATGATCTACTGGACGGAGGCAGTGCAAAGGACGCAACAGGGCTGCAGCTGAGAGAGAACGGACGCAAAGGTGTCCACGTGGAAGGACTGATCGAGAGTGTGGTGACCAACTCGAAGAAAGCAGCGGAGCTCATGACGGTCGGGGCTCAGATTCGACGAGTGGGGCAGACGTCGATGAACAGAGAAAGCAGTCGGTCACACAGTGTGTTCATCCTGCAATTGCAGTCGAAGCAAATATCACCGGAAGGCACCAAGATCCGCACGTCGCGGTTTAATTTGGTGGATCTGGCAGGTTCAGAGCGGCAACGAAGTACAGACGCAGCAGGAGAGCGACTGAAGGAAGCTGGCAACATCAACAAATCGTTGTCTGCTCTGGGTAACGTCATCTTGGGATTGTCGGAGCAGTCGGTGGGGAAACACCGCCACGTGCACTACCGCGACTCGAAGTTGACATTCCTCCTGAAGGATTCACTGGGTGGCAACTCCAAAACGTTCATGGTCGCAACCATTTCACCAGCAGAAGATTCGGCATTCGAGACGCTCTCCACTCTCAAGTTTGCACAGCGAGCGAAGATGATTCAGAACAGTGCAGTCGTCAACGAAGACTCTGTCGGCAGTGCGCTCTTCTTGCAAGAAGAAATCCAGCGACTTCGACGACAGCTGCAGCACGCACACCAAGAAATAGCTCGCAATATTCCAGGGTCTAATTTACTTCTACAGCAAGGAGCTACACCGATAGAGGTCACTTCAAGTCAAGATTCTGTTGCTCCATCGTCACAGCAACTTGGACCACGTGATCCTGCCAATGACACCCGCTTCCGTGAGTTGGAGGAATCGTTTGCAACGACTGCTGAGAAAAACGATAGACTGCTGCGTTCATGCGAGTACCTACAGGTCCAGAATGGGAACTTCCAGGCGCTTTGCACGGATCTAAAAACTAATGCTGCGCATTTGAAAATGATGCTTCGACTTCGAGGAATTGGCTGCACAGGAGCACATGAATACAAGCCTTCAACAGATGCCATTGAGTGGAGGATGAAGTACGAAGAGATGGAGGAGCGCTTTTTTGAGCTACAGGACGAGCTACAGTGCAGTGGGATCGAACAAGCTGGCGTCACAGGGAAGGTTAACACCGAAGTGGAACACCTCAACATGATGCTTCTAGCTCTGACGAAACAGTTAGCGTTCGTGCTGCGCGACAAGCACGATTTACAAGACCGTCTACTGGAGAACCAAGCTGGTAAGGACGAAAGCATGGAGGGACCCACTTCGCAAGAAGTTGTAGATGCGGATTTCTCCGCCCGGCTAGAGGAGGCGCTAAAGCAGCAGGCGAACGAATATCAGGCGAAGCTGGACTCGGCAGCATCCGTCAATGCGTGCATGGAAGAGAAATCAGCAGAAACATCGCTCGAGCTTCTGCAGATCAAGGAGCACAAAGCTTCCTGGTCAGTTCAGCAACATGACCTCGAACGACAACTCGCAGATTCCATAGCAGCTCTACAAAGTTCAGAGAAAGCCCAATCTTCGGCCGAAAAGATGCTGGTTCAAGATAAGGTCAGGGTTGAGAAGTTGGAGATACAGCTAGAGCGAGCCCGCGAAGGTGTCCGCCTTGAGTTCGAGGTTGCATTGGCTGATGCTGCCACTGCTAACCGAGACCTCGAAAACTTAAAGAAACTGTTGGAGCATCAACTTACTGCAGTGACTGCGGATCTCAAACAACGTGAGCACCAGGTCCAAGAAGCTGAAAATGCGTTTGCCCGGCTGAAGGTGGAAATGGATCATCTTGAAGAGGCAAACCAGAGGACAGCGTTGCAGCTTGGCGAGGCTCGAAATGACTTGAAGGAAACTACGCTGCAAGAAACCCACCTACGAGCGGAACTTTCTGATCGTGAAGCAGCAATTGACGCGCTAAAGCGCTCTGAAGCTGTGATCGCTGAGGAAAAGATGATTCTGGAACAGAAGCTTGAGGAGTCCAGCAAGTCCATCAGACAGTTGCGGGAGGATGCTGATGTCACCGCACAACAGCATACAGAAACTATCGCGTCGTTGAAACGTCAAGCACAAGACGAAGAACAAAAGTTGGTTGAGGACTTCAAGAACCAACTTCGAGTGAAAGAGGAACAGTTTCAGCAGCTTCGTGCTGAGTTTGATGACCACCAAGTCAAGGCAGAAGAAGCTGATCATGCCCACAGCTCGATTCTGGAAAAGAAGGAGTCGTCACTTACGTCACTTCAGCACCAGCTTGATGACCAGAAACAGGAAACCCAGCTAGCGTTGGAAGATGCCCAGCGGGAATTGTCCAAAACTCTCGCTGATCTTACTAAGCTGCAAGCAGAGAAAGATCAAGTCGAATCAGAGCGTGCTACTGCGGTGCAAGAAATCGAAAGTCTCCTGGGTGGCGCGAAAAAGCTTCAAGCCGAGAAGGACGCAATGGCAAGTGAGATTCAGAGTTTAACGAAGCGTGCAGAAGAGTTGTTGGTGAAAACGAGCGAGCTGGATGATCAGAATGCTGAGCTGGAGAAGAAGTACGAGCAGCAGCAAGCTCAGCTGTCTGACTCGGAAGACACCTTCAAAAAGTTTACACAAGAAGTTGAGGAGCTGCAGCTGCAAATTTCAACACAGTCGGATGAGGTTGCTGAGCTTCGCAAAGATCTCGCTTCGGCACAGGAAGATTGTCGTCAATCTGCGCTCACGCATTCTCAACAGTTCGATGAACTTGCCTCTAGTGCAAAGAAGATTGAAGAGCTGCAGCAGGAACTTGCAGAAAGCAGGGGTACTGAGGAAAATATGACAAACAAACTTGAGAAGGCTGCGAGTGAGATTCGAGCTGCTGAAGAGACCGCCTCACACCACCAGGAAGAGATCAGAATGTACAAGGGGATCCAATCCACGCTGCGCGACGAGTTGAAAAAGCTTGAATTCGATCGTCTGGAGTTGGCTGAGTCTCTGAAAACAGAACAAGAGTCCAAACAGGACGGGGAGAAAAGATTTACCAAAGCTAGAGAGGCATGGCTGGACGAAAAGAACAAGCTGGCACAACATTCTCAGGAATCGATATCGGCTCTTGAGAAGCGCATTGAGGAGTTGGCTCTCTCTGGGGAGACCCTGTCAGCCCTGAAGCACAAATTGGAGCAAGAGAACGAATCCCTCAGGACATCAGTTGCTGAGCAGGATAGGAATCTTCACGAGCTCAAGGATCGTGTCGTCGACAGGGAGAACAAGATCCGTGCGTTGGAGTCCATCGCTGCCGACTCCACCGAAAAACAGGATCAACTGACCGGCACTGTTGCTGAGCTGCAAAACAGTGTGCGCGACCTCGAGTGTCAGCTGACGAAGCAACAGAATACTTTGTTAAACCAGGAAACGGAGCTCACCGAGAAGACGGTTGCCATTTCGGATAGAGACGACACCATTGCCACGTTGAAGGATCGTGCGCACAACGACGACGCTGCGTGGAATCTGAAGTCCCTAGAATTCAAAGCTGAGTTGGAGACCGCACACGGCCGGGTGCAGGCATTCGAGCAGTTGGTTGCGGAGAAGACTGCAGTGTTCGCGACGGCCGAGGAATCGTTACTAATGGAGAAGCACTCGCTCGAGCAGAAACTCGAGGAAGGCGAAGAAATCTTGGCGCAGCAGACTGAGCAGCTGATGCAGGAGATCAAGCAGCTCGGAGCAACTATCGAGCAAAAGGACGCACAACTTCAGCTTGCCAATAAGTCTTTGGCCGAATCCAAGGACATATTGGCGCAAGATGACAGCAGCGCTAAGATTCAAGATTTGCAGACTGCAATGGAAGCACTCGAGACCAAGCACAAATCGGTTGTGGCAGAGAACGTGAATCTCAAGAAGAAGGCAGTGGCCGAGCTGAAGGAGCAGGAAGAGGAGCTCAATCGTCGCCGTAGTGAAATTGACGTCGCCGAGGAGCAAGTTAAGACTGTTCGGAAGGCGTTGGAAGCACAGGAGGCAGCAGCTGAGAGTGCCCTGAAAGAAGCCAAGGCGAAAGCAGTGGCTCAAGACGTGCTTGGGCAGGCGAAGCGCAAATTCCTAGCGGAGAAGGTGAAGCTGCAGCGAGAGATCCAATCTCTATCCAAGAAGTTAGAGACGGTGTCAAAGGAGAACGAGAAGCTGGTCGGTCACCACAATAGCCGCCAGAAAATTCAGCACCACGTGAAGGTGAAGGAGGAGAACAACCGTCTTCTGGACCAGGTGCGGCAGCTAACGGACGAGAAGCTCAAATTGCAGCGCTCGCTCGAGAAGCTACGGACGATGCTCAAGGAGAAGGAGAACATTGGCGTGGGGTCTACAAGCAATACGCCGCCATCCATGTCACCTGTCTCGAACGCTTCTTCAAGCCAATCGCTTCCCACGAAGAAAGTCAAATGGCCGAGTCTTGGCAGTGCGTCAAGTGCAACTGCTGGAACAGCAGCCTCCGCAGCAGCAAGATTAGCAGCGCGAGGTCGGCCTACCAGTCGGTCTGCATCACCGGGGCCAACCAAGAAGCGAGTACGGACACACTCAAGTTCTTCAGGACCGGGTTGGCAGAGATAGCTTCAAGTCACGCTTTGTGGTGCACCATCCCATCATGCGTAACGATTCGAGCGGGTGGATTAGATTGTAAGCAATGAGTAATAATGCACGCGTAGTCATTTATCGAGGTGCTCTGCGCTAGTCGTCAATGTCTTCGCTACTCGATGTCGCCAAGGCGATGAACACTGAGGCTTCTGGCAACTCTGCAAATTTGTCACTGGTCGACGTTGCCAAAGCTGCGAATGGTTCGACGAAGCCACTGACTCTGATGGACGTAGCCAAACAGAAGAAGCAGCCTAGTCAAGCACCAAAGCAAACACTGCAACAGTTAGCACAAGAGATCGACGAAGAAGACCGATCACAGATTCAAGCAGCTCTTGAGTCAACAGCTAAGGAGGTGAAAGTGGAGCGCCAGGAACTTCGTTCGCAGATCCTGAAACAAACAGCAGCAGAAGTGCGGCTCGAAGACCAACAAGCAGCACAAGCGCTGAGTGATCAAGTTGCGTCCGTAACCAATTCGAAGCAGAAGGTGGCAAATTCTGATAGCAACAAGGAGAATGACGACGATGACGATGGCTACTCGAGTTTTGAAGACGACAGCGACAGCGACAGCACCCCCAAGAAAGACAACAAGAAACAGAAAGAGGTCGTGGCATCTGAAGAAGACAACCCAGCAGATGATAAAGAGAGTTACGACCCACCACCGCGGACAACTCCGAGCGAGTCCAAAGAAAGTAAAGAGTTTCTTCGAGCTGTGTACCGTGCCGATAAGTACCAGGTTCGAGATATGCTTGATGGCGAAGTCGTCGACGCCAACATAGCGGATCAGGTAGGATGCAGCATCGACCCACTTGATTCTTCTTCTCTTGAGCACACTAACTCGTTCCCTGTTTGTTTTCTCTCTCGCAGCACGGCTGGAGTGGGTTGCACTGGGCTGCTTCTCAAAACCACAGCGAAATCTTGCAACTTCTTGTCCAAAAAGGAGCTGAAGTCAACGCCATCGACCAGGTACGTTAACGTTCTCCATCCTCCTTCCTCTCCATCAATTAATTCTGCCTCATCTCGTCCACATCTTGCTGTAGATCAACGGTTGGACTGCTCTGCACGTGGCCGTCGTCCGTGAGTCCGTCTCCTGTGTTCACTTCCTTCTCTCCTCTGGCGCCAACCCTCGCATCAGAGACAACTACGGCGACACCGTCCACGACTGTCTCCAAGCTTCCAGCAGAAAGAAAAAGACCAAAATGCTGCAACTTCTGCAAGAAGCCAGCAACAACAACAAATAGTTAGCCACCCTCCTCTTGTTCCTCCTCCTCCCCCCACAAAAAAGAAGTGAACTGCGTCTGTCTTCTTTTTCTGTGTATTTACTGCTTGGCCAGAGCGTCCTCCTCCTCGACTGCTATCGCTACACGACATTCACTCAGCTGTCCCTACGAGGACGCTCCGAAGGACCCGACGTTGTCCTTCTTGTCGTTCTTCTCCACCTTGACCGACTCGCGGTACTTCTGCAGGTACAGCTTCAGCGGCTCCACGTACGAGTCGAAGCCCAGCGTGCTCATGGCCCAGATGATGTCGTCGCCGTTGATGGTCTTGCGCTTCTCCTGCTGGCACTTGTCGCTGGCCTCGCTCGTGATGAACGAGATGAACTCGCTCACGCACTCCTGCACCGTCTCCTTGCCGTCCTTGGCGATCTTGGCCGTGGACGGAAGCGACACCTTCATGATCCGAGAGATGTTGGCCGTCGGCAGGAAGCGGTCCTGCTCGCGGATCTCGTCGTCGTTGTGCTCCTCCTTGCTGGCCATGGTTAGTCTGATGGTTAGTCTCTGCGTCCTTCTGGTTATCTCTTGTACACGGTTTTTGTATGGTGCTTCGCGCGAAAAGGAGAAGAGACGTCGGATTGGATGAAAATTGATTTGAATTTGACGAAAGTGTTTTGACCAATGAGAAGGAAATCATACCACGCTCGACTCTCAGCTTCAATTGCAGATACCGGTATCTCTCCACTTGGTCTCAAATTCGTCCTCCAGCACGTCGGTTATGCTAGCCATACATGTAGTTCTGATTTTTTCTTGTTGGGCAGGATGGCCATACCTTTCATGATTTTAACGCTTAAACGATTCAACCTCTTTCTCAAGGTATTCGCGCTGGCGATTGTACTCGGTGTGCGAGTTGGGTTCTGTAGCGTCAGCATACTTCTTGTTCAGCGCCATGACAGCAACTTTGAGCGCATGCATAGCTGGGTAGGTGACATGGCGCGGAAGTCGAGACGTAAGGCTCCACCAGAACGCGTGAAGTGAATGCATCTGATGGTTGAGGTCGTGACAGATGGGTTTGAAAGGTTGACACGAAACGACCATCAAAACTGCACTTGTTCATCGTCTATCCTCGGCGATGCCTCATAGCTCTTTAGTCTTGCAACTCCTCCTTCGCCTATTTTCTCGTGTCTGTTGTCTCCTGTTTTCTGCCTGGCTAGTCTCGTTAGGCCTCGTCATCCACTTCGTCTTCGCTGACGTCGTCGGTCTTGAAGAACGTGTAGGATAGCGTGATGTTGTGCACGCCGTTCATTGATGGATCGTCGCAGATTTCGGGGTCGATGAAGAAGAAGACGGGCATGTCGATCTCCTCGTTGGGCTTGAGTCTCTGCTCCTCAAAACAAAAGCATTGGATCTTGTTAAAGTACACGCCAGCTGAAGGCGGATACACGTTGTATGTGGCAACGCCAGTGATAGCCTTGTCTGTCTTGTTCCTGGCCGTGTAGAAGGCCAGCACCGTCTCGCCAGGCGCCAGCAGCAGGTCGCGCTGCTGCGGCCGGAAAACCCATGGCATGTTGGCGCTCACGCCGCCGTCGAACGTGATGCGGATGGGCTTCGAGTCCTCTCGGGGCGTGAGTTTGCCGGCCACAAACTCCTCCACACGCTGCGTGGTGCCTCCGAAGCCCGTCATCTGGCAGAAGATCTTGTACAGCGGCACGGCAGCGTACGAGATGCCGACCCAGGCGATGGCCGTGCCAGCCAGGTACATGACGGCGCGCCGGTTGCGCATCTTCATGGACTCGCGGCGCGCCTCCTCCGCCGCGCGCTTGGAGATGCAGCGCACACCGCCTAAACTGATAGGGCGCAGCAGACGCAGAGACGTCGATGTCGAGACGCCGGCACCATGGCGGGCAACGCGCAGCAGCAGCGACGAGGGATGCATGTCTATCTCGCCGAAGGTCAGGAATGACCTGCAGCCTCAGACTTGATTATAAGCCTAGTGAAGAGAATAGTCCGTTATAAAAATGCGTTATGAAAGGTTGTGTAATCACGTCGATTGTGCGTGGCCTAAATTATTTCAGGTTTCAGTACAAATAATTGTAGCGCTTTCCGTAGATTGCAGTGAAGAGCACAAGGACTCTGCACGCCTATGTGTATCTGGCAGTCTCTCAAGCCGGTGTAGGTGGCGTCGAAGTATCAGGGCTCGAGTCCGATATGGTCGTCGTTTCGCAACCACTACTTAAATCGTGGCCAGACAACGACGAAGATTTAACGTCGGTCAAGATGAAAATGCGGGCTCAATTGAAATTGGTCGGCATGGCACCTCCTGTGATACTGTAGTAAAGTGCCGCAAATAAATGAGAGACATTTATATGTGAAGATCTTTACCCACTGGATGATGATCAAATTCATTTTCACGTATTTTGATGACTACGTAGGTTACTGCAAAGTTACCTAGAGTCATAGCCACTGATACCGCCTAGCAATACGCACTCTGATGTGATCAAAGCGTGCCGAAGTGCCTCGGACACGCTGGTCAGATTTTGTAACACCTGAAGCAACGGCGTCACCACATCGATGTCCGTCTCCAAACGCATCACACGGCTAGTGTCCTCGTTAAAAAGGAAGTGCAATGAGCAGCTACAGCTAAGTCGTTGCCCCAGAAGGCGTCTACGCAGGGCAACGATAGGTCTCGTCCACTTCAAGAGATCCGGGAAAACGTGCCGCAACGTGCCGCAACGTGTACTCTGTCACCGTCAAATCCAACCTCGCGGTAGCCTCTATCACACTAGGGGCCGTTGACTGGATGCGTAGCAATCGAATATGCGGATCGCCGAAATATACCGAGTAATATCGCAATTGTTCCAGCAGCGAGTCACCCCCATTCAAAGCTCCCATTGCCACACCACACGAAAACGACTCTTGTAGTAACCGCAGCCTTTGTTCTACCCCGGTCTGGGACATCATTTCGCCAACGTTCTCCATACACCACGGAAACCGAAAGCTTAGCTCTATCAGGGTAAACACCTCAGCCACGATTGCCCATGGACTCTGGCAGGTCTTTTCCTCAGGTTTCGCCTCTTCATACTTCTGTTTCAACTGTGCGACCTCCTGGCGTAGTTGCTCCACGGTTCACTGAAGTTGTATGTGGCCCTTTCGCTGTTTGTTCCGGTAGCGCGCTTAGTTGACTCTGCATTTTTCGAGCCGAATGGGACTCTTGCTCTGAAACAACTTTTTCGCGTTCTCAGCGCTGCATTAGCTGGGCCTGGATCGGCGGCCCTTTCTGCTGCTCCATTCAAGGAAGCGTTGGTTGACAAATGTACCATGTCCGTAGCATCAGACGGAATCGGCTTGTTTACAACAGTCCTCGATACGTTCGTTGCAATTACAACGTCGGCAACGTGTCGAATCTGTTGAGTTCGTGGAGTTACCAAACCTACGAGTTCGTCACTCAAATGATGTCGACTACGCTCGAAGCGACAAGTCCAAGCGTTGGCGTGTCCGGGAAGGTCCTTCATCGACCCAATCTCTTCGTCGCGAAGTGTGAAGCTGTTGCCGTGTCAGGAGTGATAAATTGTACTGTGAGGAGGTGGAGAGCGCTTCGCTCTTCACATCAGCAGATTTCGTCGGGGGCTCGCGATCGTAATCGTATCCAATAATCGCAGTCGTAAACAAAAGCTTCTTTTTTTTCGTGAAGAAAGGCTTGCGAAAACCTACCGTTGTCTGCTCAGCCGGAGGAGTGCGCTCAAACTCAAAATTCGAAGTCTGATTATTCGAACACGAGTCGATCATATTTGGCTGGATCGACTTACTTTTACTACAGAGTAGTTGAGTTTTTTTAAGGTGATTGAGCTGTCCTAGAGTTTCAAGGCATTGCATTCTGGTGGGTATCTGCTATTGTAGGACTAAGATCTTGCCGCCAAGTCTCGTGTATCTGGCGACGCCAACGGCAAACCCAACATTCATTGTCTCTGTTGCTTGGGCGAAAACTCACTGGAATTTTTTTATTTTTTTTATTTTTTTTAAGTGTGACAAGGCAAGTTTGTCTCTTAAGTCAACGCAAACTCATCCGCGAGTGCGGAAGCTACTTCTAAGACAGAACGGGCGAAGACAACGAAGACGGACTATGGGGCCCGACACCTTCAAGTATTTGGAACGTTTTGCGCTACCGGTATGCTTGTGGCAATTTGCAGCTGCAATTAGAGAACTGCTCTCGGGATCTTGATGAAGATGGGAGATGATTATCCCGAATGGGTGCAGGTCTTTGGAAGAGGTACTGCTACGTGTATTGTTTCGCTACATTTGTAGCAGCTACAAGTGGTGGACTCAGGGGGTGTAGCTCACGTGTTCTTGCCTTCGATTTTGTGTAGGTCGCACCTCCTTTTTGGAGGTCAATGGTAGTCATTCAGGCTCAGCTTGCTCACGTGAAGCAAGCTCAAAATTACACCCTGGGGCTTGGTTGATACTGTGTGGATCGTCAACGGCCACCTGTTCATACAGTGGATAATAAATGACTTCTTTAGTTTTTTGTTGTCTCCAGTGGAAGATGCACCCTGCACGTCCTGCTCAACCAACATGATCAGCATCACCACCTTTTTTAACGGATCACCAGGAAGTCTAAAGCAGTCCGCTTGGCGATCTGTTTGATTCGCAGATGAGTCGGCGACGGAGCCACAGGATCAAACCAAACGATCTAACCGTGCGTCAATAGCTTCGCGATCCTCCGCAACACAATTCTCCTCTCCTGAAAGCTTCTTCTGTACGCACCAAACCTGCAAACTGCGCAGCCCACAACACGAGACGGCAAGCAGGTAAACGAAAACGAGGAAGACACTACACACGAGATTGTCCACAAATCCAGCTGGGCGCCAAACGGTGCATTATCGGTTATCGCCCGGGGCTGGAGCTGCTTCCTTGCTTACTCACAGTTGGCTCCTGTCCTCGTCGTAAAGCTCCGCCTCAACCAGACGCACAAACGTCCGTCCTTCGAGCCGTCACTCCTGTAGTCGGCTGCTCGTCGAGCAGAACGCTTACTCGTTCTCCTCAGCACGCACGCGGGCGTTGGGGTTGGTCACGCGCACGTTGAGCTGCTCAGCGCGCTCAATGATCTCGCGACGCTTGCGGCCCGACACGTTGTGGGCGATCTCGGCGCAGTACTTGCGGTTGTGCATGAGCAGCACCTCGAGCTCGGCTACGTTGTTGACCAGGAACTTGAGGAAGCCGTTGGGCAGAAGGTGGCGCGTCTTCTTGTTGGAGCCGTAGCCGATGTTCGGCATCTTGATGGCGCCCTTGAATTTGCGACGCACACGGCCATCAATACCCTTCGGGCGACGCCATGACTCCGGAACACGCTTGAAGCGGTTGGACTGGTGACGTTTGAACTTCGTCACCTTCTTCTTGACGATCTTCGGGCGGATGACGGGAGTAACCTGCACCATCTACAGTACGAACGAGCCACCACCAGCGTATTAGCCCCTCCTGTCTATATCATCACCATTTGACGGTGTGCCTGTGTCCTGTCCGTCCAGCCTGTAGATTGATGCCAATACTATCCACTGTCTATCGCTCTATCTATCCATCCACTGATGGCAGAAGGCGCGTCCATTGTGACGTGGGGGGAGAGCTGCAGCCACAGGCAACACACAAGCATAAGCGCGTCTCTTACCTTTGAATTGAGGAAGCCTTTGTGATTTCAGCACTACTCGGCCGTCAGGAATATCGGAGGCCGAGATGAGAGCGTGCTCGCCATTCAATCGCCTGGACAGCTTTCAGCCACTCATGCAGCAGAAAAATATAATGGAGAGTTATGATTGGATGAAATTATTGAGCGATGTGATTGGACGATAGGATCGTAATGTCCAATCATGACGCTTGGGGTTCGGGCTCGGCTATTGCTCGTCTGCACCATGAAGACGCAGAGCATGCGCGTGCTGCCGCGTGACGGCGCCGGTAAGGGCGCTTTCCTGGCCGAAATCCAAGTTGTTGTCGCAATCCTGACCTTTACGTGCGTTGTGTGGATGCGATTCTGTATGTTACAGCGACTGGAATCTCGCAGAAACTGCGGGTGATGACGTACAACGTGCTGGCGCAGTGCTACGTCCGCTCAAGCTTCTTCCCGTACTGCAAGTCCAGCGAGCTCAAGTGGAAGAACAGGTCGAAGAATCTGGTAGGAAGCAAGACCGTTGCGCTTGACTATTGATGGATGCGGAATTGCTGACGCTCTGATGACTGAGCAGGGAGCTGTCTTCGCCTCGAGTCTGCCTGTCTTGCCCGATGTCATCTGCCTGCAGGTGAGCGAAACCCCTTAAAGGATGGTTGCCATGGTGCTACCATTAGATTGTCAACAAAGCAATATTGACCATTGTTGCTGATGCTACGTTATCTCACAGGAAGTGGACAACTACAGCGAGTTCTGGGCAGACGCGATGAAGAAGCTCGGATACGAAGGGTACGATGCGACTAAGTGCAGGCCTTTGCTTCGATTCATGTGCCTGGTTAATTTGATTCTCAGCTTGACCCACGACCATTGCTACTTGCTTCATTTTAATCCAGCCTCTTCGTCAAGAAAACTAGCACCAAGCCAGACGGCGTGGCGGTGTTTTGGAATGCGAAGAAGTTGAAGGTGAAAGAATCCAAGCAAGTTAGTCTGGACTTGCCTAATGGCGACGAGTCGGGTATGTCTGCATTTGCATCTGAATTTACCACTGTTCAATAAGGTGAGATGACTGATCTGGTGTTTGTGATATTCGTTCGTCTCGAACAGACATCGACCACGAGTTACTTTCGAGGGCTTCCACGAGAGGAAGCGTTGGTGCAATTGTTCACTTTGAGCACCTCGAGACGCAGCTAGAGTTCGTCGTCGCGACGACGCACTTGTTTTGGGACCCAATGCAAGAAGATGTAAAGCTGCTGCAATCGCGTCGAATACTGCGTACGTTCGACGCCTTTGTGAGCACGCTGGATGCGTCCACGCCGACCATCTTTTCCGGTGACTTCAACTCGCTACCGGACAGCAAAGTGTATAATTTCATCACGAGTAGCAACCACTTCAATAGCGCCTACGCACAGTACAACTCGGACGGCGAACCCAAGTTCACCAACGTCAACGGCGAAGCCAAAACAGACGACGGCAAGAAAGTGCCGCGCTTCGTCGGCACACTGGACTACATCTTCTACCGCTCTCCCAGGTATGTGCAATCTTTGTCGTGCCACTACCGTGAAGCAACACTAACTCGCTTTCCCACCGCAGGATGCGACCAGCAGCGCTCATGGAGATCATGTCGTTCGAAGATGCCAGCAAGGAAGTCGCTCTTCCCAGTACCAGCTCTCCATCTGACCACCTCCCGCTCCTGTGCGAGTTCCACATCCAACCTGCTTCAACTAATCAGTTGAAGTGAGAATGGCTACATCTCCAAATGTAGCCATGTTTCTTTTCCACCCAATTAAAATCGTCGTAAGTCGAAAATACAGCAAAGACTGTGAATTGTGAGTTGCCACGCTTTACTGACATGGGAGCGTCTAGTTCGTCGTCCGCCGCGGCCACCGGCTCGGCTGCAGTGGAGAAGATCTTCGCCTCTGCACAGGAGAAAGCCGCCTTCGAGAAGATCGTGGGCGAGACACCCGTTCCACGCGAGGACGCGGCGTACCACACGGTGCTGGCAGCTCCCAAGTCGCTGCCTCAACTGTCGCAGGCGCAGGTGGAGCTGCTGACCCGTGAGTATGGAGAGACTCTAGGTAAATGCAATATTTAAGTAGATTGCAGCAATAATACTGCAATAATGCGGTGCTGACAGCGAAGTTTGGACTGCGATTGGTGCCTTGACAGCCCAGAACAGTCTCCAGTCGGGGAACTTCCGCATGTTGCTACGCAACGTGATCCACACGCTGCCGTTCGGCTACCGAGTGGCCAAGATGACGGAGAATGAGTTGAAAGCTTTTGCACCAGGTGCGATGGGTCCGGACCCAGTGGATGGGAAGCCGCAGACTGTGGACACGCACGTGCACCGAGCTGTGAACGCGTTGTTCTTGGTTCGACAGTTTACGATGCGGTTTGTGGAGAGGACGGACGAGTGCTCGTTGCTGGCCCATTTCAATCACCAGCCGACGACGGATTTCGCTGGTGCTCAGGTTACTACAACAAGGCGTGAGTAGATGCTATCTTGTGTGTAGAAAATGGTTATAGATCCTTCACGACTGACGTTCGTGTTTTTTTTTCTGTGTTGGCTGAGCAGATAGTTTGTCCATTCAGATGGACGTAGAGATTGCTGGCAAGAGCAACAACGACGCGTTCGCACCAGAAGATTCGTCAGATGATCTAGCAGTTCGCTTTCTGGATGCACTGCTCACTGCTCTCATTGAGTTCCCCCCGAAGTACGCGTTCCTACCCTCCAAAGTGCGATGCCATTTTGCAGGCAAATGTATCTAACGCTCAGTCTTTCCTATGTGTATGTTCACTTTGAACGTTCAACTGCAGTGATAAGACGTACGATTTGCACGTGGAAGTAGTGAACACGCTCTTGGTGCTCTTGTCGCCTGTGGCATATCCACGGGATCATTCCAAACAAGCTGGTGACCTACGTTCGCACAACCCGTTCCTTCACATGCTGATGGCATTCGCTCTGCCCGGTGGCAAGAAGTCGTACTGGGCTTCCGGTGTGATTCGTCGCTTGCTGCAGAATAGCATCGAGCAGCTTCAAGCCACTGGACCAAGCTCCATGTCGAATACGGCAGTGGTTGCTCTACGAAAGGCTCGCGAGATGTCGCTCGTTGCGATGTCGGGGATTTCCGACCAGGCATATGAGCAGGAGCAGTTCTCCTATTTTACACTGGATGGCGTCGCATCGATTGCGGGTGAGTGCTATCGCTTATTATCCTCTTTTGAGGTCGTTGTCTTATTGTTGTGTGCATATCCTGTGCCATCCAGCATCATTTTTCCGGTTCCCATGGAGCTTCATCCGGTATTTTACCACTCGTGAGGATACCGCAAGCCCACTCGCCGATCGTAGTGTCCTGTTACTACTGGTGTTGCTTCAGAGTTGCCGAGACAGTGACTCACTGGTGACCAGCAACCCTTTCCGAGGAGCTCTTTGTGGTATTGCGGATGGTGCTGATCCAGACAGTGGGACCACGGAGATTGAAGACCCTAGAGGTCATTTGATGCAGCAAGGCGAAGCAACATCAAGCTCCAGTGCGGATAAATTGGAGTTATTGTACTCGGACTTGTTCGAAATCGTTGGCCGCCATGCACCTTACGAAACGAGCCATCTCATGTTGTACACGCTGCTGTATTCGAACCCAATGATCTTGGACACTGCCGTGGGCAACGCAGACATGGAGCGTCTGTTGCTGCCTCTACTAGAGACATTGTACCACGCGCGGTCTGTGGAGCCAAGCCGCTTGTACATGTTGGTGATTGTGCTGCTGACGTTCACACAGGACCCAACGTTTGTTCGCACTGCACATACGCAGTTGGTCGTGCCTAACGTGTCGTGGTATCAGGAACACTACATGCTGGATATTTCGCTGGGCAGCCTCATGATGGTCATC
Organism: Phytophthora podocarpi; assembly: GCA_001314375.1. NCBI lineage: Eukaryota > Oomycota > Peronosporomycetes > Peronosporales > Peronosporaceae > Phytophthora > Phytophthora podocarpi. The sequence goes on along the minus strand of LGSN01000344.1, from coordinate 13,861 downwards.
TTCACACGGCTCATTTTCCGCAACATTACGCACTTCCAGGACAGTTTTATCCATCTGAATGCCTTTGCGGCCCTGTCCAACCTCGCCCGCTCGGCCGAGAATCTGCACATGTACGCTGCTCAAGGTATTGTGGGTATCGTTGATATGCTGGCTAAGAACGAAGCGAAGCTAGTGACACAGATGAAACGCTTGAACACTACCGACAAGGAGGAAAATGATGTGCTGGCACAAAAACGTTCGGCTTATGTCGAGTTTATCCGGTTGCTGCTGGGTGTGGTGTCATCCTGCCTGAAGGCGAAGCTATTGCCGCGCAACCCACAACTTATTTCTTCGCTATTGCACCGTGCCGATACGTTGGCAGCGTTGCAGCAGCACTCCGAGTTCGCTTCGCACGTGAATAACGGTCCAGTGTGGAGCACGTTGGCGCGCTTCCAGGCAGTCGTGGATGCGAAGACTTCACCCGATGACGTGCTGGACGCTGACATGGTACTGGAGATCATCCGTGGTGAATGTGTTAGTCTTCTGGCAGCTTCAAGCGCTGGGTCAAGGACAGGGGGTGCCACAAAGTCGAAGGCGTCCGTCGACGATGACGATGCCAGCTATCGGTACGAAGAGGAGGCTGACCCGGAGCAGTTCTTCGTGCCGTACATTTGGAAGCTCATCCAGGAGCAGACACCCGACTTCTGCTGGAAAGTTGACAAGATCACGCTGTTCGTGCCCAGCGGCATCACCGCGCCTACAAGTGTGACAATAGGCTAAAGGGCAGAAGGGTCGAGATAACTCGACAGACTATAGACGTTAAACATTCGCTCTTATTCACAGTTGTTGAAGTTCCTGCACATATGCGCTGGATCGGTGGGTTGGTAGGGTATCTGTGGCAAGCTAAGAGCGTCACTTGCGCACAGTGGTGATCTTGCGCTCAGCGAAGCTGGGCAGCACGAACGAGGCCTCGTGGATCTTGGAGTTGTAGTAGCGCAGAGTCTGCTCCATGCTGGCATCCGGCGAGCGCTTGGGCTTGGCCAGCACCCCGTCGCTCTCGTCGAGCGAGCACATGATGAAGCCGATCTGACCCGACGGGTAGGTCGGGATGGTCGTGTACGAGTAGTTGACCGTGGGAAAGAGGTTCTGACAGCGCTGCATGACGTCCACGATGAGGTCCAAGTGCAGCCACAAACACTCGCCCTGGGTGCAGATGATTCCGTCGGGGGACAGCGAGTTCTTCATGCTCTCGTAGAACTCGGCCCGGTAGAGGACCTCGGCGGGTCCGACCGGGTCCGATGAGTCCACGATGACCACATCGAACTTGTCCTTCGTGTTCTCACGCAGATACACAGCGGCGTCGGCGTGCAGCAGCGTGACCCGCGGGTCGTCGAAGGCCGTGGCCACCGTGTCCTTGAAGAACTTCTTGGACACGTCGCACACCATCGAGTCGATCTCGCACATGACGACCTTCTGCACGCAGTCGTGCTTGGTGACCTCGCGCAGCACGCCGCCGTCGCCGCCGCCCACGATGAGCACGCGCTTGGGCTGCTTGTGCGCGAACATGGGCAGGTGGGTGATCATCTCCTGGTACGCGAACTCGTCGCGCTCCGTGAGCTGGATCACGCCGTCCAGCACCAGCACGTTGCCGTACGTGGCCGACTTAAAGACCAGCACGTCCTGGAAGTCCGACTTGCCCTGGAACAGCACCTCCTCCATCTCGAGCGAGAACTTCTGGCCGGGCCACATGGCTTCGGTCTCGCTGAACCACTGCTTGGTCTCCTTGGTGGCGGTGGGCATGTTGCTGGTTGCTGCTACTGTTGCTGCGAAGTGGTGCAATTGAGAGGCGAAGAGTTTCGATGACGGTAGCGAGCACTGGGAGACAGCGACTGCGAGTCGGCGAAGCAGAGAAATCTTGAGTGTGTGAGGGCCGTCAAAGCGAGTGGCTGGCTGCGAAGGCAGTTGTCGTTTGATTTGCATCGAGCGACTAAAGGGAGATGGGCCACTCATCGGCGGGATAGAAGAGGTCCTCCCTCCTCCAATGAATGAATAGACTCAAAGCAAGACGTCTCCCAACCCAGAAAAACACCGCGTGTTGCTAAACCGCCACAGTTGAACCCTAAATTCGTTTTTGTGAAAAATACAATACCACTTGTAATATACAACACACAACTCGCACACAAAATTGACATTTCGACCAGAGCCAAAATGCCGCGCTACTATTGCGACTATTGCGACACCTACCTTACGCATGACTCAGTGCGTAGCTCTCCTGACAGCGAGTATATGCCACGACCACCCTTGCGTCTAACTGTTCTCCATTTCCTCTTTCTTTTCGTGCCATTTTCACCGCAGCAAGCCGGCCGCAAGCAGCACAACCGCGGCTGGAAACACCGCGAGAACGTCAAGCTCTACTACGAGCAGTTCTTAGCTGGCCAGGGCGTCGTCATGACGCGTACGTCGTGCTACAATGCTCGGCAGTTGTTGGTTGCATAATACTACAGTACCTAATTTAACCTCTTTTCCGTTGCTGCTGTAGCTGGTGAGTGGCTGCGTGGACCAGCGCCGACTGGCTCGCTGCCTCCGCGACCTAGTGGACCCCCGAACGGCGGGATGCCCGGCGGATACCCGCCTCGTGGCGGCCCTCCTCGGGGCATGATGCCTCCTCCTGGAGGACCGGGGATGCGACCGCCCATGTTTAGAGGTAAGTTGCTGGTGGAGGAGGAGAGCGAGTTGCTTGACCGGAGAGCCGACTAATTGACGAGTATCCCGTGTTTAGGACCGCCGCGTGGACCTCCGCCGATGGGTGGTATGAGCATGAGGGGCCCACCGGGACCAGGAGGCATGGGAGGACCTCCGCCACGATCGATCTATGGGCCACAATAGAGCTGGCAATTCAGAAGGAAGACGAAGTTCGATCCCCATTTGCAGGATAACCGCGTCGAGGAATTCAGAGTTCCAGATCAGCCTTTATGCAGTATCGAGGACTCAGAAGCTATGAAGGATTGCGATCCACGGCAGCAGATATCGTGTTTCACGACTGCGCAAGGAGTTGAGAGCGGAACAGCCGACGAATAAACGCAAATACGAACTCCTGGCAATGGTGGGGATTGAGGTATATAGGTGCGTACTTCCTTTTTCTCGTGATGGAGTCTGAATTTGCCTGAGCTACAGCAGAAAGAGATAAACGTCGACTCGAGAGAGGGTCGTTGCGCTGATTGCGCTTCAGTAGTAGTTTGACTGTTGATCTGAAGTCAGCTCACGTTGTGGTTGCACTTGTGCTGCTGGAATCCTTCTTGACGAACATGTTATAGACCACAGCCAAGATTCCGAGCAGCAGGATAAGGCAGATCATGTCCATCATGCATTTGTCTGGGCCGCGGCCGACCTTCGCCAGGGTATCTTTCATTTTCTTGTTAACGCTTTCCACTACGGAGACAATCCAGCGGGGGTCAGTGCGATTGCATGTAGACATTATGCACACAGTAAGTCAAGCTGCGCGAACTTCTCACCGTGTGCTTGTGTGTTATCGATGCGCTCGCCGAGACCGTCGATCATAATGGCCTGCTGCTGCAGCTCTTCATTCAGCATACGCGCCTGCTGACCAAGCTCCTGAACACCTGTGCCAATTTGTTCAATCATGTTGTCCTACATCCAGTCAACGTTGAGAGAATGTAAGTAAGGTGCAAGATAGACGCAGTTGGCCTGGAATACTACTTACGAAGCGCTGGTCGTTTCTCTGGATGTCTGCCAACATGGCACGCTGATCATCAGTGACCACTTCCCGCTCGATGGGACCATCGCCACCACCACCGCCGCCGACGCCACCACCCAAGCCACCAAAAACTGGACCTCCAGGTGCTCCACCAGGTCTTGTCCGTGCTGTGAAGGCACCATTCTCGAATGAGCCGATTGGTGCTGCGACACCACCCGTATCGAATGCAGGTCGACCGGCTGGAGAGCGATAGTTGGCGGCTGCGAGCTCTTTGATGCGCTCGTATTCAGCCCAGTATTGGGTCACAATTTCCTTCCGCATTGCTAGCTCTTCAGGTGGGAATTTGCTCTGGATTCACAAGAAAACAGCGTGTGAGATGCCTGCTACAGTCGAGTAGTTCCTACAGAACGATCTACCTTTTTCTTTTTCTTTTCAAGATCGTAGCTGGCCGTGAGGTCCTTGATGTCGTTGCCAGCGAGCCGGATCTCTTCTCTGATCTCTTGTTGGCGTCGGATAGCTTCGCGAGGGTGTTTGCCTCTCTTCGTCGCCGCCACATCATTATCTTGCAAGGTCTGCAACGCATCAACGATCCTCCTCCTTCAGTAGCTCACAACACAATGCCATACAGATGCAGTTGTTACAAGAACGCACCATCTTCAGTTGGTGTAGCCTCTCGCCGATCTTGGTTTTGAGCTCGTGGAACTGGTCGCCTTTCTTGCCCTTCTTCTTGCCCTTGCCGTCGTCGCCCCCCATCTCCTGGTTGATCCTCGACAACTTGTCCAGCAGCCCATCGAGTTCGCGGTTCATAGCAATTGCAGCACTATAATAACCAAATACTGTAGCCATTTCGTCAGCAGTCCCACTTCAACATCACCAGCCAACCAGCAGCAATGTAGCCATCTAACAACCAGCGCAACATACCAATGCAAAATGCTCAAGCTCCGCCGTCCAGCCACTCTCGACCACGCTTTGCTCTCCTTCCTACTCCACAGTCGAAGTCGTTGCTTGCTGCACCTTCCGGCTAGTAAAAACAAGCAGCGACGGATGCCACCTCTCGCCGTAACTGCTCAACGTTATCCAACTAAGTACGATTCAGAGACATACCGTTTGATTTGCCGTAGCCAATCAAACGGTATAATGGAGGCCGACGCTACTGCTACCGACGTCATCGCGGCGATGAAGAAGGCGCAGGCCTTCGCCCACCGCCTGGTGGAGTTTGCAGACTACGAAAAATGCACCACGTTCTTTGCCGAGAGGAATATCGACTTCGACCGACCCAACGACATGGGCTGGAGCGTCCTCATGAGCGTCTGTGCCTGCGGTGCGCCGGAGTTCACCTGTACAGGTTGTCAATGGATGGTGCTGTGGTTAATAGCTGTTGCAATCCTCTTTTGTGCTATGAACTTGCGATTCCATCAGGTCGTGACGACCTCGTGGGGCTAGTCATCGACCGAACTGCAGCAGTTGAGTGTGCCACGAACACCAATCGGACGACTGTGCTGCACCTGACTGCCATGTCCAAGAACGTACGCTAAGCTTCGTAACCAAGTCTGTTTCTTTTATTACTTTGCAGGGCTAACGTGGCATTGACGTCTACTTTTTGTTCTCAGACTCGAGTGATGGAGGAGCTGCTTGCGACTGCAGAGCGGATGCAGAAGCTGCAGAAAGTCGTCGACCAGCCAAATGCTCATGGAGACACAGGTGTGCTACTGTATTTTTTTTTACTTTGAATTGTGCTCAATGGAAATGAAGTTGACGTTGCATGTGAAATGCTGGAAACCAGCGCTTATGATGGCCTGTGTGGCGAAGAATGTGAGGGCTGTACAGCTGCTTCTCGAGCTTGGTGCAAGTATGAACGCAGTTAATGCGAGTGGACTGAACGCTCTCATGTGCGCTGCTCGTGTTGGTGAAGACCCACGTCTTGGAGCACCGAGTATCGATGAGATGATGGAGCGAAGTGCTGTTATTGTGGAGATTTTACTTGCGAATGGAGCTGATGTGAACGCCGTAGAGAAGGCTGGAGGCAACACGGCGATGCACCTAGCTGTGCTGAGCGAAAATCCTAAAGCGGTGGAGTCTCTTATTATAAACGCGCCGGATCTTGACATCACGTTGCAGAATGAAGCTGAAAATACGGCACTGGACTTGAGTAAACGGATTTCAGGAGTAGCGTTGGCGCAGATGGAAGATCTATTGAGCGTGAAGTGGGCCCAGTACGAGAAAGAGGCGGCACAAATGAGCGCCAAGGTGGAACAAGAGTTAATGGATTTGGCGGTGAAGGAAGCTGGGAATGCATTGGAGCGCAAGCAAACCGCCGTGGCAAAAACTGGGAAAAAGAAGAGCAAAAAGATCAAGAAGAAGGCGTTGGGGAACGTATCAAAAGAATCGTCATTGGGGAATTCTACTACGCAAGACCTGGATGACCAAACTGTTGAGAGCACCAATGAGGTGATGGCCGGGTCTTCTGTACCGGACTCTACAAATGCTGAAGCCGGACTGCAATCCAATTCGGCTTCAGCCGATCGAACTGTGCTTGGAATTGGTGAACGTAGCATTGATAGTGATGACGGCACCTGGCAAAGTGTTCTTCCCAAGAAAAGCCGTGAGTTTGCGTACACATGCATTTTTGTGCGTGGTTTGATGCTTGGTAAGTACTTGAAGTATTAATTTTGTGTCGTTTTAGGCCGCAAGGAATCCAGTGATAACGTAAAAAGTGTACCTAAGCGGAGCACCGAAAAGGCCCAAGGTAAGCTATTTGCCAACGCCAAGAAGAATCCACAAACACCTTCCAAGCCAGACACCACCCCTACTCAGGGAGCGGGTTCTGATCTCTCGAAAGCTGCGCTGCCCCTGTCAGTCGCGCACAAAGTCCCTTGGGCAAGTCAACCTACCTCTAAGCCGACGAAAGCTTCCACATCGGTATCCCAGCGCAGTCAGGTGACATCAGATGAGGATGAAGATCAGAGCGCTACATCGAGTATCTCCTACGAAATGATGAATGGGAGCTTCCACCGAACGTTCCCCGTTGCAGCCGAGTTGGAGGTTGACGTGGAGAAATTTCTCATCGCATCATCGATGAGTGACCGTGAGCTTGAGCCCAACGACAGCTTGAGCATTTCTCAAGTTGAAGCACTGCAGGAGTCACACTGGCAGGCGTACCATTATCTCAATGAGAAGAAGGTAAGGAATTCAGAGTAAACATTTTTTCATCTTGGAATGTGCATCTGACCTCAAGCTGACAATGTTTATTTCTTCTCTGACTTTGCAGATCGAGTTGACGCGAGTACTTGAAGCTCAGCGAGTCGAGGCCCAATTCGCCTTGCAGCAGGAGCTTATGCAAATGAAATGATAGTACAGTTGTCCAGCACGTGTTGATGAAAGCGCAGGGTTTAGCCGAGTTCCAACGTCTTGCTGAACTCGGCTTCTGTAAATGAAAGCATCTTGGCGGCCTGCCCAACAGTCGATAAAATAGAAGTGAGTACCATTCACTACAGCCTTTCGAATTCATGAAAAATAAATACCTCCATGTGAACGCGCTGGCGTTTAAGAAGGTCGATGAGCTTCATCTGCTTCTTAAATGCAGCTAACAATTCGCCCTACATGCATACAAAAACAAAAATCGTGCCTCAAATTAATCCAACGAAGTGCGAAGCGTAACAAAGGACGCGGGTAGTTAACCTTTTGTTTGTCGAGCTTTTTGTTGTCGCGCACAACCTGGTCATACTCAGCCTTGGTGACCATCTGCTCTCCATGATTCTTCTTCTCGTCCTGCAGCTGCGCTTTCACTTTCTCAAGCTCTTCCAGTGCGCGATTGAGGCGAACCTACAGATCAAACATCCATATTCCTTTCAGTTAACCAAGAAATTAGTAATCCTGACGGCCAAAATCGCTTGGTGCCATACGTCTTTAGATCGAGATTGCTGCGATGCGAGCTTCTCTAAGCGCTGAGTCTCTTCAACGCGCGATTGAGCTGATGCTAGCTGTCCTTCCAGGATCCGTTGCTTATCCTCCTGAGCCATACTGACGAATAAAAATGGTTAGGCAGCATCATCTCAAAACTGTGCCTTCAGACGTACGAGAGCTCGCGCTGCTTGTCTAAGAGTTGCTGCGTCTGCTGGTTCTTCTTGGCAAGTGCCGCGTTATCTGCTTTGAGATTTTCAATCTCCACTTTCAATGCACCCTGCGCTGCATGCTGTGATTTACGAAAGCCAACACGACACACACATCAAAGTGAGAAACCGGAGGGGGTGAGGTAAGACACGGATAATTCAAGTGTCATACCAATTGCTCAGCTTGGGCCGTAGTTGCGTCTGCTTTGTCTTGCAATACACGTAAACGTGCTTTTTGATACCGAACGGTGGCCTCAAGGCCAAGACCTTCTGAGGCGATGTCATGTACAGACTCCAAATTATCGGGACTACTGCCGACGCTACCACCATTTCTCTTGTTGCGAAGCGCATCTTGAGGTGAAGCTTCGCCTCCTGTTTGCTGCTTTCGGCGGTGTGATCGCGTTGCTGAATTATTTCTCGAACTCGTCTCCACCTTCTCTTTGCTCTCGCTCTTAACAAGTTGATGACGTGCTTCTTTCAGGTCGTGAGACCCCAATGAATCAATCGATGCACTCAATTCAATCTCCAAACTCGTCTTTGGATCACTTTGCCGATCGAAGTCATCAACGTTATGTGTTTTACGGATAGGAAATCCTACTTGAGGTGAGGCGGATCGAGTCTCGCGTAGCGAAGTTGTCGACAATGAAGAGGAAGGTCTGCTCACTGAAGTCAGTTGCTGCTGCCGACGCTGCTCGATTGCCTCTACCTGCTGATTAAGCTCCTGGTTCTGTCGTTGCAGCGCTTCCTGACGAGCGGCGAGGCTTTCATTCATCTCCAACGAGGACTTTTTCGCGACTCGTCACCTCCAAGAATGAACAACAGACCGGTGGACAGAGGTCAGCTGTATTATTATGCATCTCTACATGTAGTACTGTTAACTAAAAAGTATTCTTTTCATCACATCACTACCTGTAGTGCTCAAACAGGACTTCATAAAGGTCGACGAATCGGATGTTCTATTACTGCTGCCGAGTCTTCATTTCACTTTTCTTGTGAAGTACTACTGTAGTATATTGTGTTCGTTTAGCATCTAATCTTAACAGAAAACTGCCGAGACTTGCTTCATAAGCGAACGACAAACCTAGAAGAAAATGCGTAGCTCAGATAAAGTTCTAAGCTAAAATCAATGTTGTGAGAGTGCATCGACTTGCGGCGATATTAAGCTGTGGTGGTGATCCCGTGCTTCTCCTTGTACATGCGCTGAAATCGAATCCAAATGTCCAGGTTCGGGTTGTCAAGTGTCTTCGTTCCGAGATTGTCAAGCTTCAACAGTGACTTGACTTGGTCCGGGGTCTTCTTCATCGCCATCCAGTGTTCAGACAGCAAGGTCTTGTAGTTCGGAATCTTCGTTGCCAGCCCCACCATTCTGTCAGCCGGGATTTTCTTCAGGAGCTCAGAGATCATCGACGCTTCTGGGAGATTCTTCTGCTGATTGTACATACGCGTGAATCGGATCCAAACGTCCAGGTTCGGGCTATCTAGCATCTTTACACCCAGTTTATCGAGCCCCAGAAGTCCCATGATGTCATCCGGTGTCTTCGAGGATCTCATCCAGTATTGGGACTGCAAGGTCTCGTAGCCCGGAATCTTCTTCGCCAGCCCCACCATTCTGTCGGCCGGGATTTTCTTCAAGACCTCAGAGATCATCGACGTTTCTGGGAGATTCTTCTGCTGATTGTAAATGCTCGTAAATCGGATCCAAACGCCCAGGTTCGGGCTATCTAGCATCTTTACTCCCAGTTTATCGAGCCCCAGGATCACCTTGACGTCATCCGGTGTTTTCGAGGATGCCAACCAGTACTGGTACTGGAACTTCTCGTAGCCCGGAATCTTCTTCGCCATCTCCGCCATTCTGTCGGCCGGGATTTTCTTCAAGACCTCAGAGATCTTCGACATTTCCGGGAGATTCTTCTGCTGATTGTAAATGCGCGTAAATCGGATCCAAACGCCCAGGTTCGGGCTATCTAGCATCTTTACTCCCAGTTTATCGAGCCCCAGAATCACCATGACGTCATCCGGTGTTTTCGAGGATTTCAACCAGTACTGGTACTGCAGTTTTTGGGCCAGGTCGCCGACCATCGACGCACCCGGGAGGTTTTTTCCCACCCCTGTAATTGTCGACGCTCCAGGGATCTTCTTGACCGTCTCTGTGATTGTCGACAGGCTTGGGATACCGAGCATCCTCTCTTCATCGTCTACAATGTCGTTCCCTGTGTCCTTTTCTTCCGTACGCAGAAATCGTTTGGTGACGACGTCATGTTCGTCAGCCATGAGCAAGCGAGGCAGGTTGACTGCCTTTGATATCTTGTTTCGCTCAGTATCAGCTGGCATTGAAGTAGCGTCGATGCCAGCAAGGAGTGCGACTGCAGCCAGCAGCATGCCGTGGTGTAAACGCATGATTGGACTTGATCGATTTTGTCGTGGGCGTCAGCAAGCAAAATGCGAAGTGACAACGTTGGTGCAGACAACAAAATGTTCTTCTAGAACAAGTGGATAGAGCACACCGATTCAGACAGCAAAGCTCAGGATTGACCAAATGGGCGATGAAAGGGGCTCAGTACTATTACTAATATGATATTGAGCCTACTGAGTTAGTAGACATTTTCCAGCTTTCACGCACTTTTCACTCGCTCCTTCCAATTTGATCTCGTCACCATACCATAAAGTTGCCGACATCTGCCGACAAACTGCCTACCTAATTTTATTGGAGGAAAATAAATTTATTTGATTACATCTGGGCCAGTGCCCAGCTGGCAAGCAACCAAGGATTGGGCACCCAAAATCGTATGCAGAAACGCGTCTAAATTCCCCGGTTGGGAATTTAGATAAGAACACACAATAGCCGGTTGGCTGGACGGCCCAAATACAATTCTTACAGCTAAGTCAATTACGACGGATCTATCAGTTTGTTTGGCGTTTCAAATAAAACGGATAAAATATAATTTTTATCAGTTTGATATCGCCCAAAATGCAGTCAGGAGATGACACCCAAAGTTGAAGTTCAGGTAATGCTACGAATGCAATGATCGCACTACGAGTGCATGGCAAGCACGACGAGCAGTTTACTCGTTGCTTGTGGGGAAAAGGAGCTCGTCTGGGAGGCGCCACAGGGTTTGCAGTTGGGATATGGCAGCTGCAGGGACCTCTTGCTCAGCTATTTCTGCAATAGGCCTACTTAGCCCAATGCTTAAGCTTACACGTGTGCGCACATGTATGAGGAAGCGTAGGTTCTTAGACTTAACTCTATTATACTTGCGTCTCACAAATATAATTAAAGCTAGATNCTTCTAACAGAAGCCACTTCTGTTAGGTTACAAGTGATGTAGCCACTTGTACGTGTAACCCCGTTACAATTTCCACTTCAGCCAAGTCTAATTCATCGTTGGAGTCGTCCACAGAAGGTTCTCCTTCGTCGGTCCCCGTGATGTTGTTGCTGGTAATGATGGCAACCATGCGCTTCTTTAATTGCTGACGGTCGCCAGGTAGTTCCTGCTTGGCAACTGCTGCGTTGTGCGCAATAGCGACTTGCTCTTCGACTTTTCCTGGTCCTAGCCGACTTCGGGTTGCAGTATGGATACGTTTCGCCACTCTGTGCTGCCGTTCAACACCAGTCGTAGACGCCGGAGATGCATACACTTTGATCATGATATTAGATAGGATGAGGAAGATAAGATAAGACAGAAGGTGCTGCAACGGCAGGAGCTTGCAATTTCAACATGAACACGAAAATGATACGTAACGCTGGGCAGTACACGATCCGATTGGTTTGTATCTTGCTGAAGGTGTGGCTCATTGTGTCGAGGTTTCGTTTTCTTCGTGTGACATCAGCCATCTGAATGCAGATAGAGTCTACTACGTTTATCTGGGTAGATTGTCGCCAAACGAACTTCCTAGCTTCCTCGGCAACACGGAGCGAAGCCACGTAGACACATGTATCGTTCAGCCATTGTTCTCCTATATCCAACCAACTCTTTAAACAGAAGACCATGTCCTGCGGATCTGAAGACACTGCCAACGCCCATGTGAGGAATCGTGCATAAAATCCGTTGGCGCTTTTCTTCTTCCTGATCATCTTCAATTGCTGCCTGCTCCACAAAATTAATCAGTTGCCATGCCTTAGCAATATTTTTCGAGACTCCGTATCATGTTTTCATCCGCTCTATATCCACAAAACTGAATGTTCGACGTTTAATGTCGAAACAGCAATTTCACGGGTAGATAGCCTGGTATCGTTGATTAGCTGCTCTCATATCTTCACGTTTTGAGTAGATTCTAAGCATTTGAGCACCAAATATGCTATCATGTCTGTTAGTACGCATGTTTAGTGTGTTTTGGTGACATTTGGTGAAGATCTCACCAAACCACCAGGGTTATTAACGACATCGACAACTGAACAACTTCAAGTACATACCTGGTAGAACGAAGCATATGTTAGTTTCGATAACTTGAGTTGGGTAGCTGGCGATCAGGTAAGTTTTCGGACGCTTGAAAACAGCTGAATCAAACATACGTCGAATACCGCCCAGTGTATCTTCAATTTCCGCAATTGAGAGCACTTTCGTCTTCACTAATTCGTCAAAGGTTTCCAGCGTCACATCTCCGATATTAAAAAAATGTCCACAAAAGCCATTGTGTCTTCAATCTCCTTCGACTACTTCGCCTTCTTGAAACTTTCTTTCTCGTTTGATGTACGCCTGACTGGGTTAATCTCCATGATATTCCTGGTTCTAGTTGTAGGCATATTGGGCGGTGCTTTTTCTTCCAGCGTGTCATCCATTTCCAGCTTTCGTTTTGCTATTTGTCCCGTAGCAGGTTTTTTCTTAGACTGGCGTTCACCTAACACCTGCCCCACCACCGATACTAACTCTGCGCTGCTGACTGATCGGACGATGCCTCCTCCGTCAGGAGTTGTTACGCTCAGTGTCTTGGTGATACCGTCACCGCTTGTATCGGTGGTCATCTCACCAAATTCACCAATGTCACCAACACTTTCACTTCTTGGGCTATCGATTGACGTTATTGTATCGTTTGTTTGTCACCACGGACCATGGATTCTAGTTCCTACAAGTGATCGCGCCACATTTCGAAACCCCACTTCCCGTTATCTGCCACACCTCCCGCAATACGCTGACACACAGCCCGACATTTCTCGTTGTGTGACAGCACCCGCTTTTTTGCGCCGGCTTCGACATCTTGTGAAACTACACCAGGCGTCACCTCATCGTCTGCGCAGGAACCTTCGTTCTTGACACCGCTGCAATCAGCGGCAATTGAGCATCGCTCAGGGGTGGAGTCACAAGAAATCGCGGACCGAAACGATTCATCTTCACGACGCAAGAACATGATAGGCCGGCACGGAAGTAGGAGGGTTTGATTGAACAATTATTACACCCCAAGCTCACCTAAACGCAATGCGAAACACCTTGTTAGTATCATCTTTTGACATTATCTTCATCGTACTGGTTATTGTAGCGATAATCAATACGCTTGGTCTTGTATTGATACTTATCGTCCGCAGTCTGTTGAAGAAAGAGAAGGTGATCAATACACTCGTCCATGGGCATGTGACTATTGAGAATATCTTTGGCAGCCCCCCAACTAGCTTCCAAGCGGTTGTTTGTGTTGTTATTGTGGTATTGCAGAACACACAATTCGTCAGATGTGGATCCTTAGCAACAAACACAACAAGCGCCGAACTAGCCGGCGCTTGTTGGCCTGCGCTGAGTTGCTTCCCAGCGGTTCGGCCCTTCCGGGACAGCGGTGTCTCGTTCACGCTGAGACCAAGCAACTCAAGCCAGTCAATTCAGGAGGTCAGCAGAGCTGGCTGCCTCCGTTCCACTTTTTTCCGTGTCCTCCACCAAAGGATGGACGACGGCGCGTGAGCGCTTTTACGGGTCACCGAGAGCAAAGGCTACTCGGCTAAAAGTGTTACGGCACCGCGGCTGACGGGAGTACCGGCTTGCCGAGCTTGGCGAGGCTTGTTCTTCGCGCTTGGCGAGACACGCCCTCCTCCGGGCCGACCTTGTTCTCTTGGCGCTACCGGTCAACACCTTCCAAG
>LGSN01000343.1:0-44347 GCA_001314375.1 Phytophthora podocarpi | reverse complement strand
AGAGCGTCTCAAGGAGGCCATCTAGAGATTGAAGTAAAGATCAACGTAAGCTAGCGTGTATTTGAGCTCAATAATATTGTGATTTCCGTCTAAATTTGCCAAATCGGGTCGTTTCTCGGATTCCAACGAAACGACGCCAACACATGGCGGTCAGCTTTAGCCAGAGTGCCTTCCAAAACCCTTATAATTTATTATAAGTTACAAAATGGTTTAATGAGCACCAAACCGGTTGCTGGAACGCGACCTTTGGGTATAGTGGAGTTCAGTCATGTGTTTTATCATGTTTCTACTTACAAGTCGCATTAGAATTGTTTGATGAGACCAAAAAGGGGTCTCATCAAACAATTCATCGTGATTAAACTTTTAATGCGCGACCTTTGGGTAGGGGTTGGAAGGCACCCAGGGGTTCATATCAATCTGTGCTACGTTGATACTGAGTGATGTGATACTCTGTATCAGCATGGGACCTCATCGAGGGCAAATAAAAAGGAACTGAATAGATACTGAGTGAGATCGTATTTAACCGGACTCATATGGTACTCAGTTTGTAAATTACGCTGATAGATTACCGGTCTCCTAATATCTGAAATATGAAAATATGAAAAGTGACACCCCCTCCCCCCCCTTACTCCCGTCCACGATTGTTCTGAGGCTTTCATTTCGACTTTCGCGCGCTTTTGGTGCACAAGCAGTGAGTTCGTCTGTGTACGTGTGTGTGGTGGCGCCTGACCTTTCTTGTGGCTGTCTAACGCATTCATGTGCTCTTAATTCCCAGAACACCGTGAGTGAGAGTAAACCAGAACTGCACGTATCCCCAGAATGCTCGTGCGAGGCTTCACCGATCGCTAAGGAGTGGCACGACAAGTGGAAGCTGTCCCACGAGTATCTCGCTGTTTACCAGTCCGATACACACCCAGTGTTTCGTCTCCGTAGCTCAAGGTCGGTGGACCGCAACAAGGCGATTCTTGCTCAAGCCAATGTCAGTGATGGTGCATCAAGTAAGCCACTTGCTCAGTTGCTCGTTCCGGAAGAATTCAAAACCTGTTGGGTCAAGCTCATCTGCACTGATTGGGGGAAGACGGCGGGAAGAGCCGCAGCAAGGGCCAGTGCAAAAGCTACTTCTCGAAGTCAACGGAGTGCAAGGCAGACGTGAAGGCAGCTGTAACGTTGAACGATGTGAAAAAGACGTTCATCGTCCGTGTTACGAGCTACAGCGTGAAGCACAACCATCGCGTTGATCAAGCTGTCGACAAGAACCTTCCGTCGGTGCGACGAGTCGAAGGCCCCGTTTTCCTTGCATTCGTTGACGTCATGCAATCATCGGGCTCGAAGCCGAAGCGGATCATGCAATTTCTGCGCTCGAAAACCGGTAAGGCGTTGTCTGTTTCTCCTCTTCCGACTATGAACGTGTCTGATATGGCGATTGACGGAAAAAGGTAGGTCAAAATGTGACGCTTCGCGACGTTCATAACATGGTTGCGAGGGTGCGCGAGGAACTAAGAGGATCTGAGCAGCGACTCGAAAGTGTTCTCAGGGGCTTTTGCGAGTGACAAGGAAACCGAGCATCTGTTTGTTGACGACGACGACTTGACCCAGACCATCACGTTGCAGACACGGCAGATGCGTCGCTGGTTCAAAGCGTTCCCAGAGGTGTTACTGGTGGACGCAACACACAACACCAACCAGCCAAGGTACAAGCTCTTCTCGTTTATATGTACGGCCATGTAAGTCAGTGTGGCGCGCTGGGAATCTGCACGAGTCGGAGCGCGGGCTCTGCGATTCGAAATGTCGTCTAAAAGGCGGACATTTTCGCGACTTTGCTCCTCGATGACACTGATGAAACGGGTGATGTTTGGGTGTCGACTGGAGAAAGCCGAATTAAGGGTGCGGTTGTAGCGTTCAAGTGGGTTGTTGGTTCGGTTTACGATGTCCTCGCGCACGCCGTTAATATTCTACCATTCAGGTTTAAATTATGGATCCAGATATTCTTGGAGTATTTCCAGTACTTCTTCCAGTTGGCGCTAGAGTAGCTGATCCCCCTGGTTCGACAGTCGCACTTGATCATGGACCGGACATCGTGGATGCCTCGAAGGGCAATATCCATGCGTCGAATGATTTTCAGTCTGTCGATGCAACCTTCCCACATGGCCAATTCAACTTCAGGTTCCGAAATCTTTAACTTGAACATCTTGCGAAGCAGGGCCTGCTTGAAGTGAAACAGGCAACCCACAATTCTAGAGTCTGGAAATTGGCTCTGGACAGCTTTAATCATGGCGAACTAAAATCGCACACAACATGAGCTGGGACCATTTTTTTCTTGGACGCGACGTAGATGTTGTGGAACAGGTGCTCGTACACTTGAACAGTTTTTCCAGTCGTAAATATGTACCAAAGAGTATCACAATTACCAATTGGTAAAACGGGGTCGGCACACACCGGTAAGTTGGATCGATGAAAACCGAACTCTGGTGCTGCTTCATACGATCCAGCAGGTGTGGATGGGCCCAACCAATCAGTCGATGTTGCACTTCATCTTCGTAGTATGTCACGTGGAACTGGAAGAACTTCAACCCAGGTCTCTCTTTGACGTCAGAAAGTGGCTCGCGTTCAAGACGACCAAACCTTTCCCGTCCAAAGCGTTTCTCCCCGGTCCGATATAGCCGGCCCAAAACTTGCTTTTTCGTTGAGCCCCGGACTATTTCGTTGTCATTGGCGTAGAATTGGTCCCGAACCATGTGCAAAACTTCTTGCGGAGTCAGCGTGACATCTCGGACACAAATTGCATCCGTCACCATCAGCATCTGGTCCTTCCGGTCGGTGATAGCAGGTGCTGGTCCAGTTGGAGCTCGGCGAAAGTCATGAAGACAATTGGGCATATGGTCCCCACTCATCACGGCTCCCTGACCGCTCACATACAGCTTCGCTTTGCATTTGGTACGCCGGTAGGCGCTGCATCGATAATGAGTAGCCTCGTCGGCGAAATGGTACTGGGCGTAGGAGTAGCCACGAAAATGNTCCGTCTGGTCCGACGCGTCACTTAGATCAGATCCATCGTACTCGAACGAGTTGGACATCGATTCGTCGGAGGCGTAGTCTACGTCCATTGAGTCTGGTAGTGAAGCGGTGGTGGTCGTTCTTGAAACTTGGTAGATTGGAGAATGGCCACTTCAGCACAATAAGGCTTTCAGCGCAATAAGGCGAGCACTGGGGTATTACGACACTGCGCTCGCGATGCCACGGTACGACTTCGCGAACGACCAAGCGACTGACGAGTGAGCGATGCACACTCGAACGGTGGCCTGCAAGCCCACAACAAAAAGAGCTAGGAAACTTGTAGGAGAGGCGGCTCAATCAACTTTATTACATAGTATACATAAACCCTCTTGATGGTGATAAATTTTGATCCTATGTTGACCCAAAGAAATCATTAATCAGTTTTGATCCGTTTTTGACCCCCAAAAAAGGGTTGACCCAAATTTGACCTGCGCAGCGGTTGACCCAAACAAATGGTTATCCGTCAAATGTGTTCCTGTCGACCGACTTGTCATACACTGCGTACTTCGTATTGACGAGCTCTTTCTTGTCACCGACGAGCACATCCAGTAAATACTCAGCTTACTTGTTGGGCGAGTCTCAGTTACCAATTTGCGTCTTTTAGGCCAAGACAGACTAAGAAAACGAACAAGAAGCCTTCCGGTCACTTGAAGCAAACCTCCAAAGAAAGAGAAGATATGACATACAAGCCGCACACGACCATGGAGATCGGAGACGCCGTGCTGGGCCAGCTCACCAGCGCGCTCGTGTTCGTGTTCGACCACATGATCCCCGCCGTGCACAACGTCGTCAGCTGGGAGACAGATTTGGGTCCGATCGTTCCGGTACGTCATATTCGTAATGTAGCTACCGGTACTGAAGAGCTCACCTACTAATACGCTGTGCGATTATGGGCCGGAGACGCTCGATCTAGCAGCAGCAGCAAGATGCTCTCTGCGCAGCCTCGTGCGCAGATGCATAGCTCCGTTCTACGGATCTGCGCTGGAGCGCCCCCATCTCCGAAACAGAGGGCGTAGGATTCTCCCACAGCTCTGAAAATCCAATGAGGCCGTCGAGGAAAACGACGTCAAAGAGTCTCCCTCGCCCTTGAATTAGATAGACAATTTCATGACTTTGATAAAGTGAGTCAAAACATCGACATCATTATGCGCACAGCGAAATAGTCGGTACACAACTGGCGGGATAAGCGTTCGGAGGCTCACGTCCGCGAATAGCAACCCCAGAACAGACCGGAGAACGAACGATGACGGGTCATGGGCGTCCTGGTCAGTTTCCGCCGTTTTAAGCAGCTTGGCACAGGTCGAACTGCGTTTTTTGTCCAACTTGGTCATCAAATGGTGAATCGTGGATTTAAGTCATTTCTTTTTGAAATGAAATTGCACACGCTGTCTTCGGAGCAGAGGGCAAGGAATTCACCACCAACCTCACTGAAACTGGCATCAGCTGAAGTCAGATACGGGAACTTGTCAGGAGAAACTCCTGAAGTCGTGGCTACACCGTCCAAAACGTAACCTGTCACTTCAGGAGGATTGAGGTGCGTAACGCGTTCCACCCACATCGTGCCATAACCCATACCATAGACAGCTGTGCTGAAGCCGTTCCCATACTCTGAAATGAAGGTCACCAAGTCCGTGGCAGCACTGGTAGTCGAAAACGCGGCAAGGTCGCCAAACTTCTCTTCGAGTTCTTGAGCGCACGCAGGAATCTGTGAAGGATCCCAGTCACTTGAAGATGAAGAACCAGTTTGGGCTTTCTCGCACTGTAAATGCGTTGTTTGTCCTGTTCCGCGGTGGTCCATCGTGTATACGCTCGCCTCTCTTTTCAATTTCAGGAAAAGACTCGCAAACGATAGATCCGCTGCAAGGCACACATGGTAAGCAAATTCAGCGCATAACTTTGCTGTACGACAGTAAGAGGTGAACTAGACTTACGGAATCCTGGAGTGTAGCCATGACCGCCCTAACATTGGGGGTCTTCTCTGGATCACTGGTTGCCTTGTAGCGCTACACCAAAGCATCGACTGTTGCGCTGGTACAGTCGGGCGTCTCACAAATATCAAGATGACACAACGGCGCAGTGTACACTGTGCACTCTGCTATGCCTTTGGACGTATTAACGCCTGCAAGTGACGTTGAAAGGAGGGGGCAGGGGGTCCAGGTAAAGTTGGCCGGCGCTGAGACTCGTACGAGTGCCAACCAGTGTCCGGAATATAAAATAAAAAAATGTATTGTTTTTGAGAAAAGGATAATAAGTAACTGCAATTATTATAAAATATTGCTTTGTACCATGTAAGGGTTTGCGAGAGACCCGACTAAACCAATACACAGGGGCTCGAGTCCAATTGTTGCGAGGCGCCCCGGAAGGGGTGGGACAGTCAACACCGTATAGAAGTAGGAGTTAGAGATTGATAACGCTTAAACACCAAAGTCAAATAAAGATATATTCAACTTGCTGCTTTCCGGGGAAATACACGACTAACTGTTCTTACGCTACCAAACCTTATGACGCCTCTCCGCCGATCCTTCCTTCGCAGAACCACTCGTCCGGGCAGTCATCCGCACGCTACCTTCCATAGTATCTCGGTCATCACGGCACACCCCTTCCTGCCGCAATGGCACTCTCGACCGTGCAGCCCGTCCGTGCCATCCGTCCTGTCATCAGCTCGCTCCTTAGTGTGGCCAGATCGCAACTGGTCAGACACTGCAAATACCACTGTCCTCAAACCCGACCCGGGTCCACCCACGGGTCTAGCTTCTAACCAGCAATCTGGTTGTGCCAGGGCACCTCGCCCGTCCCGCACGCGACTGGGCGTCCTGCTTCTCCTCCCAGATCTGATCTTCAACTCCCGTGAGAGGACGGTCGTCTCCGTGTCCGAGACGGTTGCCACCGTTCTCACTCGGAAAATTCTCCCCAACTGCATCTCAGCGTCCCCGTCAAGACTCTCGGGCACGTATCTTGGTCTGCAGAGCGCTCCTGTCAGCTTGAAACCCGCTGGGCGTGCGCACCGGGTCACGTGTAGCCGGGTCACCACCTCCTTCGGCACGCCAGAACGCTTCGCTCAATCTTTCGACCTTTTCTTGCTCTTCCAAGACTCACAGCCGTGCACTGTAACCGTCCTCGGCCATCTTCAGCGGGGACCGTCCACCTGACGTCGCCTCAAACCAGCGCCACAGGCGGCTGACTACGCCGACCACTATCACTAGACCGCTCGCTGCGGCGACTTTCTTGTCGAACACGACTCCGTCAACGACCTTCAACCCGTCGTCGCACGTCAAATGGTAGTTCACAGCGCTCAACAGGCCGAGCACACCTGGTCCTCCTTGACACGCCCATTCGACAGGAACAACATTCCATAGAAAAATGCATAGGCCAGGAGAGACACAACCGTCCAGGTCGCACGACCAGCAAAACCCGCACGGTCAACCGTCCTCCAATATTCCAACTTCAATCATTTCCCGTACTTCACGGTTGAACGCCACCGTACTCCAGCGAATTAGGGAGAAACACGCACTAAAAAACGTGAACGCATCAACCCACTTGTAGATTAGACGCCCTAAGCCTTCCAGGTGATCACGCCTTGTCTCCATCACCACCATGGCCGTAGCCCACAAAGCGTCATAGCTCTTCCAGCACCTTTCACCGCGGGGCAGACCCTGAAGAGCAGGCTCTCGAACGTACCGTCGGTACCGATGAATACACATTTCCGCAAGTCCGGCCCATTTGTACAAGGCGAAACTTAATGCGGAGAACCGTCTAACCGCCACGATGGTGCGGTTGAGTGATCGTCCACACCAGAGCACCGGTCGTCAACCACAGTAGTTCCCTCCAATACCGTACAACCGTACTAGGGCAAGCCTCGAGCACGAGGCCAACCACCGATAGACACCACACCGCTACTCCACTCGCGAATTCCATGTGCACTTCCTGAAGACTTCTTGTTGACAACTGACAGGTCCACCAGCGCTCGTCAGAACCCTTCATATCAATTCCGGAAGGGGCTTGGGTGACCGGGTACAGTGTCAACCGTCCGATTCAACCTCCATTGGTCAACCGTGATGGCTCCATCACCGTCGCGACCCCATATTCTAGATTCTGCGGCCCTTGTCGTACGCTCGCGTCATCCATGGACTTCAACCGTGAGCCTCTTTAGCGGTTTCACACTTGAAGGGTAGCGACCACGGGTTCCTAGGTCACTACCCATCAACCATGGCCTCGCCCGGTCTTTGCTCGGCATTCCGCCTCTTGCCTCCAGCCTTCAGCCTCGCCGCGCAGAGACCGGGCGAGGCCATGGTTGATGATTCCGCCTCTTGCCTCCAGCCTTCAGCCTCGCCGCGCAGCCCCCCCCCCCCCCCCCCCCCCCCGACACCATGACCATGACCAAGTCCAAGTCCTCCAAGCCGCTTCCCCAGAAACCGTCGAAGACCGTCTTAGAGCTCGGCTCGGCTCGATGAGGAAGACGCCGACTCGGAGACAGCTCTCCACGCCCAAGTCGCCTTCTGTGCCCAGCTGCGCACCGCCATCGCCGTGAACGACGCTTCGACCGGGATTCCCGCTGTGGACGACCTCGCTCTCGCAATCATGGCCGAGGACTCCGTCAAATCGGCCGCGCTCTCCGAGACGGTGCTGCTGTTGCTGGCCCCAGGCACCATGCACTCCGGCCAAGTTCCCCAGTACGGTCTATTCCCGACCACCCCAGCATCGTCACAGTCGTCCAAGCGTCCCTCCACTCGCAGCACGTCAAGTTCACTGTCTCCTCCCACGAAGAAACAGCGTACTTCCAAGGCGAAGAAGAAAATCACAAGCTGCTTCCAGTTCACGCTGCCTGACGACACCCCAGCCAGGATCAAGAAGGGCCTTCAGCAGCTGGTCGATGACACAGCCGAGCACGGTAAGACACCGTTCTGTCTCGTGTATCCGTGGCGTGATCAGCGAGTCTGGTACGACCCCGCCAAGCACAACCAACTTTATATCTTGCACTGGCGCTTCTGAATGTGCTTCCGCCCCGTGTTCCTCGCATGCGCGTTGTACGTGCCCATTGACAAGGCAGATGCCCGCCGAAACCAGAAGGCCAACGCCATCCACGGTTTCTGAGCTACAACATCGAGGAGTTTGGGTACTACGGGTTTCTCTCGAAAATGGAAAACGAGTCCCACGACACCCAACTGTGGTTCAGCGGCAAAGCGGTGAAACACTCCGCGGACAGCCCGATACCTCCGGGTCACCACAACAAGATCTCACCACACTTCTCCGCCGTGACCCGGCACGGTACGACCGTACCATCTCTCGAGTTCTGGATCCGTATCAAGTCGACGAAGACGGCTACACCTCCATCTCCAAACTTCTGGAACAGACCCAAGTCATCGACCCCACTCGCAAGCCCCACCAGCGCCTCTTCGACAAAGCACTGACCCGTATCGCGCTGGACATCGCCGGCGGCAATCCTCCTCATCCGCCCTGGGTCGTCAACCGTTCCCGCGGACCGTGGAAAAAGCTGCTCTCCGATAAGTCGCTGTGGATGACGTAGTTAGAAGTGGTCAAGCTGCTGACTTCGGGCAAGCGAGTCGTCGTCTTCACTGAGAAGACGTTCAATGCCTCCGAAAAGGGAGATGCCGATTCGGACTTCGAGGACGACGGCGAGTACACGGCTCTTCCCCCATCTGCACCCGTCGGGACCACGCTTCCCAAGACCAAGAGCGGCGACCGTGCGCACACTGGCCTCTTCTCGGAATCCGGCTCCGATTCCGACAACTCCGACGACTCCAAGACTTGCAACAAGGACAAGAACACCGAAGACGAAGAACCCGACGACGAAGAAGAACTTGATGAAGAAGAAGCCGATGACAACAAGGACCCAGAGAAGGCCGATAACGACGAAGACCACGAGGCCGACGACAACAAGCACACGTCACCCGCTAAGACAGCCCCGCCGTCCACCACCAGTGCCAGCAAGTGAAGCCCTGCCTCTTCCTCCGGAACGCTTTCTTCCATTTAGTTATTGTGTACTCTCCAAGTGTTCCGTCCGCGAATCCTCAAATTAAAAAACTTAATATAAAAACGCATTCTCTTTCCACTACACCGTTCCGTTCTTGAGTTCTCATTTTTAATCATTTGAACCGTTCCTCATGAGTCAAGAACGTCACCCCCGTGACTTACACCATCAGTAAGTCTTCATCCTCCAGATCGGCATTTGCCTCTGCCAACCGTGAACTTCTCCGCAACTCGGGCAACCGTCTCTTTTTCCGCTCTGCTTGTTCAAATGCAGTCACTAAGGCCGCATACTCCGGTATCAGCGCGGCTCTTGGCAGCCAGAACGTCTCGTAGTTCGCAGCCAAGGCTAAGTACTCCACCGCCCGGTTCACTGTTCGTTTTGCTATCAATTCGAGTAACGGAGCATCCGTTCCCGAAATAACCGTGTCATCTCGTTCGACGTTCAACCGTTCCGTGAAGCTAGACGCCGGTAAGTCGGACTCTTTCAGAGGTTCACTGTCCGCATTCTCACCGTCCTCCTCAATACCGTCCGGAATCTCATCCATGTATGGTCTAGTCCACTTCCCACGAAACGTTTCAACCGGTTCACGTTCACGGTCACTATCTTGTTGGGGTGAGACGGAATATCGATCCTGTAGGCGTTCTCCCCAACTTTGCTCAGGACACGGTACGGACCGTGCCAGGAGAACGCCAACTACTTGGTCCGTGCCTCACCTCNAACGGACTGTCGCCCAAAGCCTCATGATAGGCAGTCCTGTAGACAAACAGCACCCGCGGCAGGTACAGATCCCAGTCCGTCTGCGCGTCGCTCACATGCATCCGCAGCATTCCAATCAATGAGCCGTTAAACCGTTCCACGAGTCCTTGAGTCTGCGGATGGTACGCAGCACCGTACAATTTCTTGATTCCCAAAGTCTGGTAGAACGACTTGGCCACCTCAGACATGAAGTTCGAACCGTTGTCGCTCAACAACCTTGACGGGACACCGCGCCGAGCAACCACACCGTTCACCATTACCTCAACGAATGTCACCGAGTCCAGACGCTCGACCGCAACGCTCCCGCCCAGCGCGTAAAGTAATCAGTGAATACTAGAATGTACTTGTTGCCTCGGTCCGATCGCGTCGACAACCAGCAAAGAGAACGGTCCGGTCAGATCCACCACATGCATCCTCTGCATCTGTCCGGCTCGCCACGGCCGAGGACCTTTCCCTCCTCCACACTTGAAGCACTCACGAAGATACTCTGCGACGTCCTTGCGCCATCCCGGCCAGTAAGCGTGACACTTCACCTTCTCCAAGGTCTTCGTCAATCCCAAGTGTGACGACAGCACATCAGCGTGACAGAAGTGAAGAACCGTGTCGACGTACGGTAACGGAATCACAAGAACGATGATGGACCGTGCCGACCCCACTCGCGCAGGCAAGGCCACACGACGCATCAGCAAAACCGTTTTCCACAACATGTCGAGGCGCCATTTTCACTACTCGCGCCCTCAGGAACGGATCCATCGGCAACGCACCGTCCAATAAGAAAGCCACCAAAGGATTAATCCACGGTACCAGCAGCTGCTCTCCCATGAGCTGTTCCGTGTCGAGTCCGAGCATGTCCACCTGCGACAGAGGACCGTCCGACGGAGGATCTTCTTCCGTCTCTTCCTCAACCGTGTCCGCATCTGGGTAGGTCCTCGGTTCCTCTTGCCCACTATCACGGTCGCCATCACCGTACCCAAAATCAGCCGAATCGTCAACCGTTCCAGTCTGCTCCCCGACTGAATTCGAAACGTCCTCTATATCAGAACCTTCCGGATTCAGGAGGTCCGTCATCGCTAGTGCAGTTACTCGATCCGCAGGCAACCGTGACAACCCGTCGACGTACCCGGCTTGTGCTGTACCATAAACTGCAGATTCGACAGCTCCATAGCCCACCGTGCCAACTTGGCATTACTGGTACGGATGCCAGGACTGAATACCCACGTCAGTGCTTAGTGATCCGTGAAAAGATCAAACTTACGCTTGTCCAGGTAGCAGCGGAACTTCCTCGTCGCCCAGACCACGCCGCAACACTCGATCTCTGAAATACCGTCCTGCTTGTTGACCCAGTCCTTCTGAGATCCGATCAGCAGCTTGCTGGTGTACATCACTACACGGTCATGACCGTTCACTTCCTACATCAGACACGCTCCCACAGCGTACCGTGACGAATCCACGTACAGCTTAAACCGTTTCTTGCTGTCCGGATACACCAAAATCGGTGTCTTTACCAGCACACGCTTGAGCTGTCTGAACGCAGATTCGCAGTCCTCACTCCAAATGAATGGAGCGTCCTTCAGCTTCAACCGTTCCAAGGGTGCGGATATCAAAGCGTACCCCGGAATATACCGTCTGGAATAGCTCGTTAAACCCAGGAAAGACCGTACCCCGTGTACATCTCGACGTCGTAGTACGTTCATTACCGCTTTCACCTTCTCAGGGTTTGGCAGAATCCCCGTAGGCATCACGATATGGCCCTGGAACGCAACTTGACTCCGTCCCCAATGGCACTTCTTCATCTTCAACTTGAATCCGGCCTGTTGGAACCGTGTCAACACCTGTCGGACACGCACCAAGTGTGGTGGGAAGACCTTGCTAAAGATGACACAATCACCGAGGTAGACAAGACAAATACGCCACTTCAGATCCACTAAGACCGTCTCCATCAACCGTTCGAATGCAGACACAGCATTGCATAGTCTGAAAGGTATGACCAGTCACTCGAATAAACCGTACTTGCATGTGAAGGCCGTCTTCGCCACGCTGCTCGCGTGCAGCGGTACGTTCCAGTACCCGGACGCAATATCCCTCGTCGAGAACAGTTGAGTGTCGCCCAAGGCATCCAGGATGTCGTCGATCAACAGCATCGGGTAGCAATCATTCACGGTCACAGCGTTCAACTTCCTGTAGTCGATGCAGAACCGTATCCCACCGTCCGGCTTGCGAATCATCAGCACCGGGCTTGCCCACGGGCTGTTCGAAGGACGGATTAACTCCAATCACAAGTACCGCTGGACTTCAGCCTCCATCACTTCACCTTCGGCTAGCGACACACGGTACGATTGCTGCTTGATCGGTGCATTGTCACCCGTGTCAATCTCAACGTGCAACAAGTCCGTCTGTCCCGGCTTCTTCGACGACTCAACAAACATGTCCCGGAACCGGTCCATCTCAGCCTGAAACAACACCTTCTTCTCCGTCGACAACTTCGATTCCGAAAAGTCAGCTTCCACGCTCTCTACTTTGTCAGGCGAGATGTCGGGCTTCGACGCTTTGACCGTCTTGCCTACGCCTTCTTTCCGTTCCTCAGCAACGGACATGACCGTCTCGGACACGGTCTCTGCTCCGTCGGTCGGTACGCTTGCCTTCTCCGACTCTCCGTCCTTTGACGACTGCTCGAAGTCGAAAGCCGAATCGGGAATGACCGACGAGGCCGTGACGACAGTTCCTTTCTATACCCAATACTCATCAGTAGAAGAATTACAAATCTTCACTATGACCTTGCCTTCTTCAACCGTGCAAAGAGACCGTGCCACACACAGAGTTGATGGGAGTCCCAACGATCCTTCCACTAGGACGGTTGCTTTTCTCTGACGTCACCAACCACATCCGTGACCACGACAGTTTGTCCACACGGAGGAAGACGGATAGATGTAGCCATGGTTGCCATATAAGTCTCAAGCACAACCGTGACTCCCAGCGACAACTCTTCTCCAGTGCTTTTGAGCATCATTTTCCGCTCAGCCACGTCTATGACGGCCCCGAAAGCACCAAGAGCATCAACTCCTAGGATAGCGTCCACATGAAGGTGGTCAGCAACCAGCAAGGGCTGCAAGATCTCGACCGACCTTAACAGTATCGGATGGCTGGTCCATCCACGGATGCGCAACCGATGTCCTGACGAACTCTTAACTTGACCGTCGTACGGGTGCAGAGACTCTGCTATCCGTCCCAATCGTTTCAGCACTCGTCGGTCGACGAGACTCAAAGTGGCTCCAGTATCAGCCAGCATTTGCGACCGTAGGCAATCAATGAATCCGCCCGAAAGAGCCTCAAAGTTTCCAACCGTGCATACTACTCGACGACCGCTCTGCACTATTCGTGGCACTTTAAAGTTGACATCGTCGCCATCACGGACACCGAAACCGTCCGGCAAATTGACCATGACCACTTCCACTAGACCAGTCTTTCAGCGGCGCTCGGGTCGGACACACTCAGGACCGACAACATTCACGTCATGTGAAGCGTCCTCGTCATTCTCCGGTCTGAATTCCGCATCTCCCAATGCTTCAGCACTGTCTTTTTAGAGCGTAGAGCGGCGAACAGTCAAATCATACCGGTCGGCGGCCTCTGCGCCGCTGACGCCTAGCACTCGGCGAATTCAACCGTCCAGGCCGGTCACACAGCGTCCTCCATATCCGTACTGCATTCTCCGCGTAGTGCGGTCCAGCTCAATCAACCATCGGGACCCAGTAATCGTCAATTAAACCGATCTCCTCCACGACTTGATCAGCAATCCGATGAAGCCGTTCCCAAACCAGCTCCGGCACCTTGTCACGCAACGGAGGGATAGCCACCAATCCGTCATTAACCGGCGGAGGAAGGCTTTTACCGTCTCCTGTCAGCGTTAGCCTCCTTCAGTATCCGGTACACGGCCAAACGAGCCACTGCTCTCAGATTTTCCGGCCGCATCATATTCCGTCCTACGATCGTAGAACTCAGCACAGCTTCACCAACGGACGCAGCCGTTCTTTCATCGTCTCTTACCGGAAGCAAGATATTCTTGCAAACGGTATTCTCGCAGACGGCCTCCTCCTGATTCAAACCGTCCTTCTCGGCAACCGCGCTGCCTTCACCGTCGCTCGCGTCACCTTCACGGTCAAAAAAGTCCTAACTAGGCTCCGAGTCGACCGTATGCATGCCAAAATCCTCAATGCCGACTACTGTAGATTCAGCTAAACGAGTAACCGTCGTGGCGACAGACTTGCGAAAGACACGGTTCGCCCTCTTCGCTTCCGCAGAGCTCTCTAGCGTATCACGGTACCAATGTTGTCAATACTCCGGCGATGACCTTCCTCCTGGCGACACCCCTTCGTCTGTTCCAATATTTCAACTGGGATGCCCAGGTAGAGAGCCATATCTTCCATGGACGGTTCCTTCTGTGCCTCAGCGTTCTTCTTCACACGCTTCAGGAGCTCCACTTCGTCGAGAGGATAAAGGCGATCCTCTAGCTCTTTATCATATTCCTCTTCCTCGACCGCGATCTCCACCTTGGCTAACACAGCTCCTTCTTGCCCTGGCACGCTTTTTCTTCATGGTGTCCAGCTCAGCGTCCGTGAAGAGACGAGGGTACGATGTAGACTTGCTCATATCGGCCTCAGCCGTCCCCTTTCCGTCGTCTCCCACCATCCCAACCGTCTTCTTATCAACTTCGGCTTCTACTGCTTCAGCGACAGTGCACACGCTTTCTCCTTCGCGGACACACGTTTCTTCCTTGGGTTCAACAGTCGTATCCGGCTCTCCGTCCCGCTCCAGGAACATCGACTCGCCGATGTCGATTCCTTCATGTTCCACCTCCACCACCACAGCAAAGTCCTCAACCGATGCGACGCTGTTCCGTTCCACTTCCTCTCCAACTACTTCGGCCACTACAGCGGGTGTCTCACCCTCTTCCGTGCCAACTACTGCCTTCGCATGCTCCAATACCACGGCGGTGTCCAGTTCCACTTCTACACCGTCCGTTTTTTCAACCGTTTCCTTGAGCGCAGCTGGAGCGACATCCTTTCCCTTGTCCGCCCCATCCGTCTCGACCTCAACCTCATTCTCTTCCGTAACAGCAACGACCGTATCTTCTTCTTCTTCTTCTTCTGGTACTTCACGGTCATCACTTGAGCCAACAACTAGACTAGAGGAAGGAGTGGCTCTCCCCTCCTCTTCCTCACGCCCCTATGATTGTCGAGGTTCGCTACCGGAGCCGAGCCCGACGCTTGCGGCACCATCTCGCGCAAAGCCGCCAAGGACGGACGTCCGGTCATCATGTGACCCGGATCGCGACAAAAGAAGCATCCCAACGACCAGCGTCCAAACCCACCGTCTCCACCGTTCCCACCCGGAGACGCGTTGCATTCGACACGGATATGGCCCCGTTCGCCACACTTCCGGCAAGTCATCAACAACCATTTACACGTCGCACAACCGTGTTCGCAGAAGACACATCGCCCACAAATCGGTACTCCTTCCTGCGTCCGATTGACATCAGCCATCGAAATATCACGGAACGGACGACTGTTCCCTTGAGGAACTCGCGTGTTGCTAACAGGAATCGCGCTAGGCACGGCCGCAACCATCGGGGGCCGATTACGAGGTGACCGTGGACATTGCCAACGACTCCGCGCCATTTGCTCTTGCCGTCATCCGCACGCTACCTTCCATAGTATCTCGGTCATCACGGCACACCCCTTCCTGCCGCAATGGCACTCTCGACCGTGCAGCCCGTCCGTGCCATCCGTCCTGTCATCAGCTCGCTCCTTAGTGTGGCCAGATCGCAACTGGTCAGGCACTGCAAATACCACTGTCCTCAAATCCGACCCGGGTCCACCCACGGGTCTAGCTTCTAACCAGCAACCTGATTGTGCCAGGGCACCTCGCCCGTCCCGCATGCGACTGGGCGTCCTGCTTCTCCTCCCAGATCTGATCTTCAACTCCCGTGAGAGGACGGTCGTCTCCGTGTCCGAGACGGTTGCCATCGCTCTCACTCGGGACACCATGTCGGCTGTCACTACGACTAATTGTCTGACTAGGGGACAATTCATTGAATATCAATTATCCCTTGATTCTATTACGTTAATGATACCAGAAATCAAGTTAAGTATAACAGCTTTAGTGCTCGAAGCTAGTGATGAGTGCGTAATATAGTCAATAGAAGTGAGGAGACGATAAATCGATGTGACTACATTTGCATCCTACACATATTATTCAACCGTAGCACGAGGGGGGAAGTCCAAGACATCATTAAAAAAAACCTTTGACTCATCAATCTGAGTCGATCTCAACCTGTCCAACATACAGGTTGAGCCTTGCAAGGAACTTGAGTTCAACTTTCTCGGATACCCCCCCCCCCCCCCCTCCACAAATTATCATAAAGTAATCAGTGCTACGTTTCATACGTACACACGCGTAAAGTGAAGTCCCATAGCTCGTGGTTGGCAAGCAAAATCTCGAAGTTAGCTGGCAGCGGGTTGGCCGAAGAGAGTCAGGATCGGCTCGTACTTAGAAAAGCGTCGCTCACAACGATTGCTGGTACCTTCGTGGGTCACCCAGGTATGTTTCGCTGTTTTACGTGTAAGCTTAGTAAAAGTCAGTATACTTATTACGGGGACAATTGCATATTTTACGGGAATCATGAATTGTCAATAATAAGTTATTCCGTCAATACAATACTATAATTATTATATAATTTTTAATTTTTCCGAGCACTTGGTGCAAACGCTATAGCGATTATGCGATGAAGCATTCCAGTTGCCAAGTCGTTTTTGGTGTGGTTGGTCGATGGTAAATTGAAGAATGGTATTGACCACGTGCTTCACGAAGACACGGTGTAGTCAGAGCACAGTGGACGGTGTACCACACACCGCTTATCCAGCTTAGTTTCCAAGCCCACGATAACGACTTCGCGATTGCGGTGCTGGCTATTTCTCTTGAAGATTTCAATGGTTGGTTATTTAGCGTGGATCAAGTATTAATATTAATAACCCAAGATAATGTTTTTGCCTTCCTGCATAACGAATCATTGACGAAGACACTGGAGCACACAGTGTACCGACTTTAAAATGATTGCGATTACGATTTTGGTACTTGCGATAACGCCTTTGGCGATTGCACTGCTGGCCATTTCTCTTGAAGATTTCAACGATGGATTATTTTGTGTAGAGCAAGTAAAGTAGGAGAAGTGGTTCGGCCTTTCTGCATGACGAAGGCACAGGAGCACACAGTGTGCCGTGTGCCACACCTCTCGAGCGATAACGGCTTTAATGATTACGATTACGACTTAGGTGAGTGCGATAACGACTTTGGTGATTGCTGGACGACTTCGGCGATTGCAGTGCTGGCTAATATGTCTTGTCAATTCCGCCTGTAAATTTGCTGATGTTGGCTAATTGACTGTTTGGGCGCGACCGCCCCAATACAATTCTTAAGTCATTTACGGCAACCAGCCAATGCAAAAACAAAGTTTTGAGAATTCACTTAAATACGATTTGTACATACTCAACTCAAGTAATTTTACGATTTGGGCGATTTGTCGATCAGTTTCACTGGATTGATTGGATGAATCCCGTTCGGAAACTTCGATTAGAACGCGCAATACTACGGGAGAAAATTCAACCCCACGGTGGTTGCTAACATCACCATATATTTGGGAATCGTCACCAGAAAATTGACCACCATCACCAAACCTAGCAAAGCTACAAGTCGCCAGCATGGTTGGACATTTCTACTACATTTTTATAATTATTAACTAGGCACTTTTGACAATAATGTTCCGGTTAGTCACTTTTTGCATGCGCCACTAGCCACTACCCAACACGAAAAAAAGTAGCTACGTGAAAATTCAAACGGGGCCCAAACATGAATTCTTCGCTACTAGTCACTTTTTGCGTTCCGACATGTCTCGTAATTCTGAAAAATGCGCGACCGCGAGATATCACAATATAGCACAGCGAACTCGTGTAGGATTGAAGAGCGAAGCATTAGCAATGATGTCTATACGGCAGTAGTGGCTAGCAATAAAATTGCATGCCAAGATATTTTTTCCAATCTCTGGTTCTCGATATGTGAAATCTTTTCACATTAGACAGCGGTGAGGGCGTTGGGAGCATGTGCGCGTTTTTGTTTGTCTGGCTCCAGTTGAGGCTGCCACCGCTGTCAGTTAGTGTGGAGACGATGTCCATGTCTGGGACTACGAACTTCCCAAGAGAAGTGCTAGTTGCTTTTCAAGGAAACTAATACAATGTTGCAGTATGCAGTTCCATAGGCATGGGCGGAAACCTTGGCTTTGTTGGAAGCCGCATCCAAGTAGCCCAGGCCAAGTAGTAGCAAGAGTGATGGTAGAAAGTACATCACACTGAGAAGCCGTGCTCTCAGGAGGCTTCAGTCCGCACTTTCCCCTTCAACCAGCAAGTTGTCTGTGAGTGAGTTTCTTATTCGCCTTCCGACAGGCTTGCCGACTTTCGGTGTACTTGGACATGGAGACGACTTCCTTCGCCTACATTTTTTTCCTAGAAGTCCGTAGCCGGAAAAGTAACCATTTTTTTATTTTGACACCACCCTTATCTATTGTATATTTTTCTAATCGATCGACGAATGTTGTTTCAGCCGCGGAAAATTTTCAAACTCAGCTCACGCTGCAATCAAGAAATATGACTCGGAGGCTGCAGAAGCAAACCATATCGCACATCTTACGGCTGTAGATGCTACCGATCGCTACGCATTGGGAAACCACCAAAGTCCTCTCGCAGCAGTGTTTTCAAATTGCCATTGTACCGGAGGAGTTTGTGTGTCTGAGCAAAATGGAAGCATGGAGGCTATACTGATTGAGCTCGTGCTTGAATTTATATATGAGGAATAATCCAGGGGAGGTGGTTCGGACCGCTAACAGATTGAGGAGATATAGTTTTGGTTTCAAAACCGGACACAGTAATTTCACGTCCGACCGGACTTGATAAGGAGTGCACTAAGTTGGCTCATCGCAATAATCGATCCACACGCCAAGTCGTGGATTCAGCTCTCGCTGTCACGACCTCAGCCCGAGAGAGAAACTGTAAGTTTACAGCATGCGTCCCACAGACTACTGCCGCTTCTGTCTCCATCGCTGCAACGAAGTCTCAAAGCGGTCGATAAAGTACGTGTCAATCTGGATAACATCAAGCGGTTCCACGCGCATCAGATGTAGCTCGCGCGTTTCCTCGAAAGTCAGGGCAGAGTTGTTGTCTGCAAACCGCGCGTCTACAATGTGCGCGTCGTGCGGCAGGATATTGTCGTCGAAGAACATGGCGTGGGCCTTTTCAGCGTCATCCGTTGGGTCCAAAGTCAAAAGTTTCCCTGCGGTAGCAATTTCCTTATTGCGGAACCAGTGCGAGTAAAAGTCTCGCAACGCCAATGTCGCTTGCGAGTCACGCCAACGCCGAGCAAGAAGATCATGGATATTTGGTAGTCCTTGCACGATCTGAACGGAGTCTGTCTGGGAAGCGTAGAACGCCAAAAGATCCACGTCATCAGCAGCTTTGGGCTGCTTGAAGGTGCCCATAATCAGCGCCGTCGTAGTCTCCGTTCTCAAAAAGGTTCCAAACCGAGGCATTTCTCCATCTGGCGTTTCATCAAGATGCATCCGGCGGTCAACGCCTCCATCCGATCCATCCATAGGCTTAGTCAGTGAAAAGCACGGGTGTCTCCCTTCACAGAAGCAGTTGAACTCTTTAGCCACCCGATGCAGGTCGTCACCAAACGTTCTGAAAATGAGGTTGAATGTCACCTTTTCTGCCTGCAAATACTGAAGCAACCTGAAGAACGCCGGTACAACGAAGCAGTAGGGCGACTCATTCAGTCCCACTGCCTCCAACTGCGCTTCACTTGCTGTACCAGGCAGCAGCAAATGTTGCAGCAGTTCGTCGTGTTCAGTCGCCAAGCCTTCGCCTGGATTCGCTTTGGTCGTGAAATCTTGACGCAGCACCTTCCTCCTGTGCATATTCTCCTTGGCGATCTTCGCGTCGTCCGACAAGGGGAACTGCATGTATAACATCGTCACAGTCGTCAATTCACCCACCTAACAACCCAACAGATGCATCAATTAACCCCAAAAAACAAAAGACCCACCCACCTTGGCTCTCAGAAAGGCTCCGTACGACATCTCTCGAGTGTCCGATGGACCCCGACCCAGAGCTTTCTCCCCATTCCAGACCCACTTGGGATCTCCGTCGGGGACGTTGATCACGCGACCCAAGGCTCGTTCCGTCAGCAGGTCGTTCAGGATGTGGGGCAACGTCTTGCCCTGCACGGGGTCGTGCATGATCACAGTCTACAGGCATCCAAACGACGTAAAATTCAGTCAGGTGCGAGAAATCTCCATGACAATCAATACTAGAGCAGCCACAGAGCACTGCGAAGCCCACAGACCTTGTTCACATCGAAGTACAGCAACACATGCGGCGTCCGTTCCAACATCGTAAATTTTGGTCACGAGGGGCTACAATCAGATGAGGATCAAAATAATGGGTGTTCTATTTGGTCCAACCAGAATAATTGGGTGTTCAATTTGGTCGGACCAACACAAATTGGGTATAAATAGAAAACCTCCGAGGTTTTTCATTCAACTTGTACCTAATTCGTCAATTCCTCTCACACTACACTATGGTGACAACGACGTCCACGTCCGACGCGCCTTTGGCGACGCTGCGTGCGCTGCGCGCGCACCTGATCACGGGCAAGCCTGTGGCCGTGGAGGAGGAGGACGTGGTGTTCCGCGACGCAGCGGGCTCCGAAGTGCGGCGTCTGCCCAAGCACAGCGCCACCGCGTACCACTCGAAGAAGCTGGACAAGAGATACGATCTGCTGGCCGTGGTCACGTGCTTCAAGCACGCGGGGCTGAGCTTCAGCGACTACGTGCTCAAGTGTCGCGAGGACAAGGCGGCCATGGTGTCCACGGTGGACAAGAAGGAGCTGGTGGCGTATCTGAAGGGAGACATCGAGAGCAGTCCACAGATATTGGACGCCAGTGGACGACCCACGAGCCAATCAGGAGACAAAAATGTAGCCAAGATGAAGAATGTAGCCAAGACGAAGAATGTAGCCAAGAGCGAGGACGACGCGCGTGTAGCCAAGAAGAGGAAGTTGGACAAGGAGAAGAAGACGGAGGAGCGTCATCATCAGCATCATCGAGATGGACATAAGCAGGACAAGACGCCCGAGCAGCTCCAGGCTGAGGCCCAGATGAAGCGGATAGCGGACAAGGAGAACGTCCACAGGACGCGGACGACTGTGCTGGACGCTCACAAAACCAAGTTCGACAATGTGGTCAAGACGCTGGAATTGGTGAATGCTGAGACGAAGGAGAAGATCGAGAAGGCCACTAAAGCCTCGGCTTTGATGGCACCCACGACGGCCAGGAAGGAGCAGCTGCCGCTGCATCGACTTGTGAAGGAGAAGATCCTGGGCACGCCGATCATTGTGGTGCCTGCAGGATTCTCGGACCTGTTCACGATGCTGAACGCCAAGGACTTTTTGGAGGACGGCGTGTATGTACCCAACATGCAGAAGAAGAAGGATGGACACCGTAAGCAGCAGTCGATGATGATTACACACGAAGAAGATGGACATGTGTACACGTTCAAGGTCGTGGACACTGTCAGTCGCTTCCGGGACAAGGATTGGTGCGTGCAGGCAATTGAGAGTGCGTACTTAGTGCTGGAGTATTTATTGATCGGAGGAGTGTGTTTGTTGCTTCTCTGCGTGGGTTTTAGGCGCTCGGTTGTTGGTGTCATTGTGTCGGGACAGTCGTGGCAGTTTAAGGGCTGGAAGTGGAAATTCCCGCTCGAAGTGTTCAAGAAAGGTATGTTTTCTTGTCCTAGTGATGCCCGACGCAACATGGGTACATTTACTGACTGGTGCGTGTTGCGGTGTTGTACTGTAGTGTGCGGAGTTCACATCTACAATCAGGGTTCCCAACTCAGTCCTGACATTAAACAGTGGGATGTGAAGGTGCTCATGGTAAGTTAGTTGCAGGTGCCTTTGTCTTGAATGGATTCTACTGGTTTGTGGCTCACGTGTTGCATGGTGCGACCTACATCTGACAGATCCACCCGGACAAGCGGCATTTGGACAAGGTGGCAGCCAAAGAGTTCTGGCGCTACTTGTTCGCTTTCATCAAGGTGAAGCTGCAGTAAGAAGGACGCCAAGTGCGAGTCAGTCTGCCCCAATCCGCACATCCAGTCGCAGCAGTAGGAGATCAAATCACAGTACGCAGCAGCGACACACTACGATAACAGGCAACCAACAACAACCGAGAGGGCCATTCTGCTGGGTGATCCGAAGTGTACTGCGTATGACCCATTATATACACGGAGATGAGCAACGTTCAAATGTGTCCCAGAGAATCTTCAACAACAGCAGGACAAGTGTTGTTGCAGTCGCATCGGTGCACACGACGGAGTTTGGAGGAGATTAATGTCGTGAGCAGTGTGGGGTAAATCTAATTCGGTTTCATATCACTGATGATTTGGGGTCGTTGAAGCAGGTCGTCGAGAAGTGATCGATGAAGGCGTTGACCCCGGAATAGCAGAGACGCAGCTCCAGTCGCCTCGCTGCTTATAGTGAGCAGTTTCGTGGTCACTGCACCACGACGGTCGTTTTCGTTCATGGAAGAGGCTGAGCTCTAATTCGAGATGAGGTTGCGATGTGCTTTTCAGAGCGATGCTGGCATTTTGGCGTTTGTAGTTGCAACCTCGGAGAATTCCTGTTGGGGTCACGAAAGGCACTGCAGCTGACGCGAGAGAAGCTATCCATCCTGCTGTATTTGCTGCGTGGTTACAGGACAGTGAAGTAATCGTGCCATTGCTGAAGGTGTTTCCAGTCGAAGCAACCGTCTTTCTTACGTTCGACCTCACCTGTAAATCCCGCTCACGTGGTTAGGACGGACGTACACCACAACGCAAGTGGCAGTGGGTACTCAGCAAAGGTGGCGCTACGGCATCGCAAGAAGAAGAACGAGGAAGAGTCACCGGTAGTGGCGACAAGTGATAGCGAGGAGCAAATAGAGGGCCAGGTGAAGCGTGCGGGACCGCAGATGCCGGCACCTCCGACGACCAGCCAGCGGGGGATCCCTGTCAAGCAGATCGGATCTACTGGAGCATCCTCCGACAGCAATGACGGCGCTGGTCCTAAACGCGTTCTGAGGCAGACGTTGACTTTATCCCATTTCCCGTCCAACCGAAGTTTGAACAAAGTAGCGCCGGAGGATGTGGTGCCGCCGCCGCCATTGACGCGACAGCAGAAAGTGCTTGCGTTTGTGGAGAACAAATACGTGAGCTCCTTTATGACAGCTTGCACCATCTTCGCGCTGTTTGGGGACGACTTCCGCGTGAGTTTTTTTCCAAAGAGTGCCGACATCCACGTGTACAACGTTCTGTTTGCACTCTTCATCTTCTTCTCCATCGAGCTCGCTCTCAACGTGTACAGTCGTCCGAATTATTTCAACCACGGACGGGGTTTCTCCTTCTACATGGATTTGATCTCGACGTTGTCCGTGATTCCTGATGTCGACTGGATCTGGGTGGAAGTTGTTGGCACGTCAAGCTCCAGCAGTGCGTCTCAAGCTGCTGCACTCAAAGCAGGTCGAGCGTCACGTGCCGGCACGAAAGCTGGTCGAATCGTGAGACTCGTACGGCTTTTCCGGATGCTGCGTATCCTGCGCGTGGTCAAGAAGAACAAAAATGGCGAATCGAAGAAGGTGCAGATTTCGGAGCCGTCAAAGATCGGCAAAGTGCTGACGGAGAAGACCACAAGAAAGCTGATCGTGTTGGTGTTACTCATCATTATTGTGTCGCCAATTATCGACGGGACGGTGGATTTGACGCAGGATGATTTCCAGACGTCGCAGTTCGAACGACTGCATCGGTACACGCAGGACTACAACAAGACCGGCACGATTACCAAGGACCACATGCGAAGTCTCGTCAACGAATACGTACGTGATTCCAACGGACTGATCGTTCAGATGGAGCTAACCAACATCAACGATAGCCTGCTCAAGACATGGCTCCAGGAAGTGAAGTTTCAGAAGCTTAACAGTGACGGGACCGACTGGTTGTTTGGGTCGAACCAGACGCTGACGAAGAACCCGAAGACAGGCTGGTCTGCCTCGTACCTGGTGGACGACCCGACCGTGAAGTACCGCACCACCGAACTTGCGACAGTGGACAATTTGGGCTGCTACGTCAATGACATGTGCATTGACTGCGACGCGGCCAGCGGCACGAGCACTTGCCACTCTGTTGTGACGTTCGACACGTCGTCGTTCACGAGAAATGCGGCGAATTTGAACATCGGCAAGACGATTGTGGTGATGATCTGCTTCGCTGCGTCCATCTTCGTGTTGACTAAGGATGCCGAGTCAATGGTCATCGGCCCCATCGAGCGTATGATGCGCCTCGTGACGCAGCTCGCTCAGAACCCGCTAGGATCCACAGAAGCCAAACGCGAGGAGTACGAGGAGGATGCGCCAAGTGGGACTGATTACGAGACCAAAATGCTCGAGGACACACTGAGCAAGATCGCAAAGTTGCTGCAGGTGGGTTTTGGTGATGCTGGTACGGAAATCATTGCCAAGAATATGGGAGGTGCTGGCGACTTCGATGTGATGATTCCGGGTAAGAAGATCACTTCAATCTTTGGGTTCGGGATCATCGAACACTTCACCGAAACGTGCAGTATCCTCGAGGAGGATGTGATCACATACATCAACACCATAGCGGAGATCGTCCATACCGACGCCAAGGTCTTCCACGGCGCTGCGAACAAGAATATCGGGTCGGCGTTCCTTCTGGCATGGAAAATCTGCGATGGTGCGTTGCCAGGCATGCGGGATCCTCGAGACCCCGCTGACAAACCACGTATGCTGCCAGCCGAAAAGACGAGAAAACGCGAAGGTATCTACATCAAGAGTACTGGTTCGGGTACTGCTGTTCGCCGCGTAGGACCAACGGAGCTTGTTGACAGCGCACTCACTGCTGTACTGAAAATGCGAGTGGATATCCACAACGCCAACCACCACGGCACACTGCACAAGTACTGCACCAACACGAAGCTGATCGCAGCCTTCGACAGCTTCGAGGTACATTTAGGCTTCGGTTTGCACATCGGCTGGGCTATCGAGGGTGCCATCGGCTCCAGGTTCAAGATCGACGCGTCGTATCTCTCTCCAAACGTGAATATGGCTGCGCGTCTCGAGGCCGCAACAGGCCAATTCGATGTACCGATGCTCATCTCCGAATGGTTCGTGGACGAGTTATCAGCAGAAGCTCGTCGTTTCTGCCGCAAAATCGACCGAGTCGCTGTCAAAGGTAGCGAGATCCCCATGGACTTGTGGACGTTCGACATCGGTCGATATCCAGCCGAAGGGGTTAAACCGGAAGTCAGTGCTGAAGGTAGACAAAAGCCCGTGGAGTTCGGCTTCGACCCCATTTACCCTGCGCTCCAGGAAGGCATCCCATCCGCGTTCTTCTCCAACTTCAACGAAGGTATCGGCGCCTACTTCGCCGGCAAATGGGACGTGGCTCGAGCCAAACTCACCTCCGCCAACCAGATCTGGGAAGACGGGCCGACGAAAGTGGTGCTTAGTGTCATGGAGACGGAAGGCCGGACAGACGAAGGCGAGTTCGCAGCGCCAAGTTGGTGGAAAGGCTTCCGACAGCTCACGGAAAAGTAAAAGCAGCAG
Source organism: Phytophthora podocarpi (assembly GCA_001314375.1). Lineage (NCBI taxonomy): Eukaryota > Oomycota > Peronosporomycetes > Peronosporales > Peronosporaceae > Phytophthora > Phytophthora podocarpi. The sequence goes on along the minus strand of LGSN01000343.1, from coordinate 18,791 downwards.
CAAACATGAGAATAAAATTCGTATTTCCCCTTGAACAAGCGCCACGTAAGAAGCTTACGAGTCTTTCGTTGCGCCAAACTTGTCTACCTTGGCATTGATCCGTTACCTTCAGGTCGTCTCTTGTCCTGTCCGTCCGAGCTAATTGTGCACAAGTCGGAGATCGTTTGAGTATGCGGCAGTAGCATGCGCTCCTTCTCGAAGCGCAATGGTGGGACTCAGTCACGAAAGCGAAAACAAGCGGAGGACGCTCTGTCTTCCGATGGGGCTCCGGTGGTCTTCAAAGGTGACGAGAGTCTGCTCCAGATACACGCAGAGACAGCGGAACTGCTGAGACTTGTCAAGACACCGGCGAAAACACCAAAGAAAGGCACGAAACTCACCACGTCGAAAGCTGGCAAAACTCGCCTCACGATCGAAGTTTTGGACGATGGCGACGACGACAAGGACGAGGTTGCAAACGCCACCAAACCCGCAGATGACGACAAGAGGAACTCGCCGACGCGTGAGCCGGAAAAGCCGACTACACCCGTTGATCCGTCGGCTTTTGACGCCGAGGAAGCTCGAATTCGTCAAGCCAAAGACACCTTTTACCCGGATATGAGACCATCGAAACATGGCGTCGAATGGCAGAAGAACGCCTTCCAACGTGAACAGAACAGACAGGAGGAGATGCACAACGGGGAACGTCTGCGTGCAGAGCAAACGACTCGAAAGAAGCAGCGAAAACGCGAGCACACGCTTGAAAATCGACTGGAGACTAGCGCCAGCATCATCCAAGCACACTCCCGAGGGTTTTTGTGTCGTCGACGAAGGAGACAGCAGCAAGAAGAAGAAGAAACTTCTGCTGCTGCATCTGCTTCAAACAACAGTCGAGAGGAGCCTGAATCCGATCAGTGGCATGAGGTGCGCGATGTCGAGCGTGGCGAAGTCTGGTACTATAACGCGACGACCGGAGCGAGTCAATGGGAACCGCCGACAGGACAGGCGTTTATTCCCTCTACTACCTCACCGTCGAGAGTTCCAGCGTCTCGATCGCTCCCTGCGTTGAATACAAACGGGAGCATGAAGACCTTGACACGAACCAACCAGCAACGTTCATCGTCGGGCGCTCTGCCGCCTCTGTCTCCAGTATGTTCCTCAGCTCGCTCAACTTCCAGCGACCAGGAGCAACAGCATCAGATATCTGGAGCCCGTCGCACTAGCGAGACATCCACAGCCAAGAGATCTGTTCGATCACCACGAAACTTACCAGCGCTGCAGCCTGAGTACATCACATCGTCGCCAAACCTGTGGGAATGCGACTCCGTGCTCCCTTCAGGCCGCAGTCTCTCCAGTGAACAGACAGAAGATGCTGGTGGCTACGCAGACAGCGAAGCAGGCGACTTGGATCAGCCGTTCTTCGACAAACGACGGCCTCTATCGCTTCACTTTGACGAGGACCGCGACGATCAATTCACGCCACTTGCTAGCGAAGATGCCAACAGCGACTGGCAGACGAACGACTCACTCTTCCGAGCCGATGGCTCCAAGAACAGCAAACTGAGTGACGCCATCCGTAGCGCGCTGCACGTGTCCAAGTTCGACTCGATTTCATCGCTCATCGCATCCAACGTTGTGCTGAGACGAAAATCCGTCCCTGGGAAGGGTTCACACAACCAGAAAACACCAGGAATTCGTCGACGAGAGATCGTACTGGGTAAGCGTGAAGAACCAGTGTTTGTAGCTGTACTGGCGCGCGATCGGGACAAGCGCTCGAACCTGGAGTCTCCTACGCGATCGTCAGGTATTCGGAGCAAGGCGAAAGCAGCGAGTCGAGCCGGACAAAGACCTCCACATATTCGCGACTTGGCAGATCCAGGTTTCCACGACAACACGTCGCGTAAGAGCCCGAAAACTAGGCAACGAGGCTTGCAACAGCAAGAAGATGAAGAGAATACGGTCGACTTGGATAACCCGGAGTCGATAGAAGCTGCTCGACGGGAAGCGGTGAGAGTGTGTTTTAACTGCTGGAGCGCGAGCAACGGACGCCATTGCGATCTCCACGAAGACCCGAGAGACTCGACGCGGAAAGTTCGCGCTGCTGAGAGCGCCTTGATGTGCGCCAACTGGGAACTTGACCAACTGCGTCGGACGTATCGAGCTGAGGAGATTCAAGAGATTTTCATGAAGCAGCGTGCATCTCTGCGCTATGACCGCAAGTTGCAGCAGTACGTCACTGTTATCGAGTGCCGCCATCCGATATACCGCGCAGTAGAGCAGCTTTCCACCACTTGGAACAAAACTATGCGGCGCAAGCTGCACACGCGCTCTTGGTTTCGTTCATTTCTTGAGCAGATTCGAACCGATCGATTGCCTAGAACGCTTGGTGGGGGGAAGGATAACAATCGACAACCGTCGTTCTTCAAGTTGAAAAACACGCTTCAGAACTTCCGGTGGGTCTCGAAGTACTCGGAAAGCGTCTGTGAATTCCACCCGAAAGCTCCTGTGACGACTAAGGACCGCACTGGTAACCACTCGGTTCCTCTTCACGACGTCGTCATGATCCATCCAGCTAGGCCACAACTGCGCAACTGGGTACTCGTGACGGAGTACACGAAGCCTAGAGCTTTGTACAAGCCTCGAGTCTATGAACTGCCACCGCCTCGATGTGTACCCATGCCAGTACCCAGCTTCTTGGAACGACTTCCGCTTCCTGTCCCTAACGTACACATCGACGCTGGGCACAGTGCCAGTTGGCTGGAGAGGTTATCTGCGCGTATGGCCATCGCAGCACTGCAAAAGGCTGCACTGCAGATCGGAGCGTGTAGTCCTCCGCACGGATCGACCGACGCAAAACGCACAAAACATGTGAGGCCTCTTGTCGTGCTCTTCGCAACCTTTTCGCGTAAATCTACGCCAGGTAACTTGGACGTCGGCGGGTTGTCAGCTGAGTTACTCATTCACATGCTAGTCACCACGTACATCCCCGCGCAGTTTGGCAACTTCATCGTTTTTGACAGACGTGCTGTAGCCCCAGCACCATCACGTGACGAGACGGTGATATTCGCTTGCCTCGTTGTCGAAGCCACTGCACCCGAGTACGTGTTTCGAGCGCTGGAGCACGCACTCAACGTTCGAAGACCTCCTTGCATCGTTGTGGCGGCTCGAATCCATCTTATTTCCCTGTCAATGGACGAAGACACCAAGCGCGAAATGCTGTCACTGGAGGCTCGTCGATTCCCTTTGAATCGCCCTGAACAAACAGGAGAAGAAGAGGCGAATGGGTTCCGCACATTTTGGCTCGTTGACCCTTTTGCTGTTCCTGATCAAGTCCCTGGGGTGCAAGTGGCGCCTTCAAGCGCTGTCCTAGCTCCGAACGTAGCGTCGATGAACGCGACCGTGACCACACGCGTCGACCGGACTTACCCGTTCTGCGTGCCCACAACGCGTGAGAATACTCCAGTTGAGTTCATCCACTTGCTCTGGATCGGTCAATCCAGTCGAAACCAGCCTCAGGCTTTCACGACACTCGGCAGACAGCAACCGGGTGACTTCATGAAGAACTCGGACCCTAACGGCGCGCTTGGAGCATGTTCTAGTGTCGTGTACCGGAGCTGGGCGTACATGCAGCACAGTCCGTACGATGAGTTCATCACTGAAGATGGCGTGGCGTACTGGTACGACCGCAACGTAGGTGATACCTTCTGGACGCGTCCCGTTCTGCCCACCGAGAAGTTCCGAGGCAAAGATGGAGACATCGACGGAGTCATCACGACTGGAGAAGGCGAAATTGCTACACTTGGTGTTGGGCTCAGCCACTCTGCTAAGAGTGGAGATGCCGCAGCGAAAGATGGTGAGGCAGCACGTTATTCGCAGCAAAACCTTCGGAAGTACATGACGAAGAAGATGGAGGTCCCGGAAGAGAAGGAGCGCCGCGTGAAGCTTGTGACTGTTAGTGCCAAGAAACACGACATTGACGTGGATCTGACGCCCGGCAAAGCTTCAGGCCCGGTGTCTGCCAGCAAGGGAGAGCTCAGACGCATCCAAGTGCCTCAACTGTCCTTGAAACGGCATCAGCGGCAGCGAAGCAGTGTTGCTGGCAGCAGAGCATCTTCAGCAAGTTCCACCAAGTCACGAGTGCAGCTTGCTGGGGCTTCCACACACGAGACAAATACATCTGAGGATGCTGTCTTGCCGTCACTTGATTCCAGCACCAAGCAGATGATTGAGAGCATCACACAAGCCTTGGGCTCGGCTCTCCCAGCCCTTAGCCAAGCGAATGAAGCCGCGAAAGGCGCTAGTGTTGATATGCTGCAGCTTGGTATCGGTCTTGGGATGGGTCTTGGAATGCGCATTCAACAGCAACGCTCCTCTCCAACAAAATCGGCCATAGGAGCAGGAGCGCCGTCTTCGAGGTCGGAATTGGCCCGAAAACTCCAATACAACCAGCATAATCATCGTCATGACTTCGATCAACAGGACGAAGACGACGATGATGATGATGATGATGATGACGACAACGACGAAGACGAAGAGCCTGACTCTTCTAGATCGGAGACCAGCTCCGTCGGGACGTCTTTGCTCTCCTCCAGAAGCGGGTATTCTGTGGCGCCGTCAGTGGTGATGTCACCGACTCCAGATGATGTTGAGCTTGGTGGTGGAGGCCCTCATGTCGGCAAGAAGACTCCAGGGTATGAAACCCACCCGCCACCAGGAGAGGGGACGTCTTGGGTTCGCAAGCCTGTGGACGGATCCAGTGAGAGCCAAACAGCAGTGGAGGGTTTTGGTGGGGCTCTGCACCAGAGAGTTGCCTGCCTTCCGAAAGACTTCGTCGCAGCTGTGACCAGTACCAAGACTTGTCAGATGCAGGCCAATTATCTCCCGGTCATCAAGAACATGAACCAGCCGAGGAGTGTCGGGATCGTACGACCTCGCGGAGCTCTGGAGGAGTGGCTAGCTCTCGGGTATTCTCCGTGGACAGCAGGCCGTGCAGTCTTCGGGACGCAGTTCATAGAGGATCTCATGCTCCGCCCAGAACTCGTTCAAAATGCCACAGATACTCCACCACCAACAGCCGTAGCAGCAACAAAACCCGCGGTTGTTCAGGTGGAGAAACGCGATGCCGTCTCACAAGCCGTCAAAGAGACCGAGCAACTGGATGCCATCTTCAGTCTCTGTCGGCACGGAAAATACGACGAAGTTGAGCTAGTGCTCAATAGCCCGGACTGGTCCATCGGGATCGACGCTAAAGACGCTACTGGCAACACACTACTTTCGGTGGCCTGTCAAAACAACAACAAGCGCATTGCCAAGCTGTGTATGCGTCGCGGGGCTGACATCAATACTCAGAACCTGAATGGCCAGTCGCTGCTGCACTACTGCCACGAGTACGGCTTCCACGACCTCATGGAATACTTGGTGGAGAAGGGCGCCAGAGATGATCTGCTGAACGCCGACGGACTCACGTGTTACGAGGGTCTGAGCCAGGAAGCTATGGATGCCCTATAGAACATCAAACAAGTTAATAGAACACATCACAATCAAACTCACCGTTATTGGCCTGAACGATGATCCGATCCGACTGTCCTGCCGCGTGTATTTAGTTGTTAAAGTAATGCAGCATATGCAAGATAACGGAGAACCCCATATAAAAGCAGAAGACTATGAAGCCGTAGCCACTCCCAATCTTTTGCGTCTGCTCCAGGATGCGGTTGCTCTGTGGAGAGAAAATCATACACACACAAGTGTGAGATGCGCCCCCATCAATGAAATCTAAATTGTACAACAAAAGTCTCACCTGAGTGACGTTGGACTTCGTCTCTTGAGCGTGGTGCTGGATCAGCTCGATATCTGTCTGCTGCTCCATGATTTTGTCCGCGAACTGACCCATGAGATTTGAAATTTCGGCCATTTTTGACTCCATTTTCCTGTTAATGAGCAGAGACAACGGCAGATTAGTTACGATGGTCCACAAATCGGGCACGAGCAATCGCTACAGCAACCCACTTTGCATCCTCTAGGTTTTCTTGGAAGTGACGATGTAGCATCACATTTTCTACGCGGAAACGGCGGTCTTCCTCGTCCGTGAACTCAAGTTCATCACTTTGCGAGGCGAACACCGGTGCTTGCTGTGTTTTATTCACAGCATGGATGGGGTTAGAGCCAACGTACACGACTTGCAGATCATTTCAAACGCACCTGGGCTGTTGGTATTGACTTCCGCGCTTTCGGCGTGCTGCGTTGAAATGTTTCAGACTTCGCTTGCTTCACTGGTGACAAAGCAGCTGGTGGTGACGCAGGACTTGCACGGGGTGAACATATCGGTGATTTTGGCGACTTCGGCGACGACAGCGTCGGAACTTCAGCATTCTTCGGAGAGGCGACAGCAATGTTCTTCTTCTTGGTTTCCTCCTTCCTCGCCCGCTGGATCGTCTGCTCCAATGCATCCAAGGCTTGTCGGTCTTCTTCTGGTAGCAAACTTCAGCACCAAAGCCACATCATAAGTAAGCCAACCTACTCCATAAGAAGCACCTGTACGAAGGAGGCCTAGCAACAAAGCTCACCGGGACGACAGCAAAAAAGGCTGTTGGTATCTCTTCTTTTGCATCTGCTTCGCATCATCCGCAATACTCTTCAAACGCTGCAAAAGTCACCAACCACCATACAAAAAAACTTAACTCCTCGTCCCCTCACCTCCCGTCACCCAACACACCACTTCCTACCTCCAACAAATACGCCACCACCTCTCTCTGGTACTCCCCCACACTAGACACAATAGCTTCGTAGTATGAAAGTAGCAGTCAGTCAGCCCTCTCTCCGATCTTTAATACTTCTCCAAACTTCCTTTAAAACAATAAAATAATCTCACGTTGGGTCTCCTCCGCCGTCTTCAAGGCATCAATTTTGTTGCTGCAGTTCTTGATGAGCTCCACCAGGTCCTACAGCAAGATACAGCGTCAGTATTTTCTGTCCCGACTGAAATGTCCTATTTTATTTTTTCCTCGTACTGCGTCCATCTCGTCCTTATCCTCTTCACTCATCCGGGACCCTTTGATCCGGACAAAGCATTTAGGCAATAGATACTTGGGCTTTACTCGACGTAGCAGTTTCTCCAACTCCAACAAACTGCTCAGCTGGTAAGAAAATAATGAATAAATAGTATTGTTAGTAAAACATTATTGTAATTTAATATAATTCGCATGAAATTTAATAAAACAAGGAATTTTAGCTCGTAGAGAGGTCATTAAGACCGGAATCACGGGTCTATAGACGCACCAGATCCGTGGCTTCTACAGAGAAGGCACTGGGGTGTCTGGAGACGGCGTGAGGGCGCGTTGGAGCCAGCTCCCAGAAGCGCGAGGTCACATCCACGCGCATCTTGGACGATTCGTGGCAAAATATAATAACTACTTCGGATTGGCTTAAAATGTTTGGTTGGTTTTAAGCCAATCATAAGATGCAGAAATGTATCCATGCTGATTTGTCGTTGGAGTGGACCTGGTTGCTTTTCCAGGGAACGGACCATTCACTGCGACTTACATTGTTGTCACTTAACTTCTTGTGCGACTAGTTTTTATAAGAGTAACACTCTTCGTGCTGTGCAGCTCTGCGCTTGGTCTGAGCCAGTTGCGAAAATTTTGATGAATTCAATTCAAACAATGAAATTAAAGCGACGAGCAGAAGATTCAGATTGACTGGGTTATATAGACAAATACTGTGCCATGAGTGAACGACGTCATTTCATTGTTTTACTTCACCAAATTTCAACAGCGCATAGCGAAATAGTAGATTGGAATGAACTCGCTCTCGGTGCTAGTTCTAAAGCAAAATAATGCGATATTTTGGAGACGCTATTGCTTTTGCGTCAGAACGCTGGCTACTGGGACGTCCGCAGTGTGGATGGCGCTGCAGTAGGTAGAGGTATTAATAACCTTTCAATATAATGAAATTGCACCAATAATCTATTTTCTGTCTTTGGCACATTCAATTCCTATTGTGCTTCTTCTTGTTGCTAGCTTCAATAATCTATTTCATGTTGTGCGTAGCAATAGATAACAATACAATAATCGGCAGCCCAAACTGGGGCCTGGCAGCTTTTCTAGGGATTATCACCTCCAGCCCAATTTCGGATAAAACGTGAGGCAATGCAGTTTTTCGTGTGTCGACCTTTTCATCTACAACACTGCGCGCGACCGCTGAAATTTCAGGATAGAATATAATCCAGGCGATGCTCCGTCTACCACGTGATGAGAGCGCGCTCATGTCCGTTGTACCTCGCAACACCGTGAAAGAGTATCTAGCAACGTTTCTAGTGTTAATCCGGTGCTTTGCTGCAGCTGGTACGATAGGACAATTCAGTGAAAACGATTGTTCACTGGATTGACACACGAATGAATCAGTGCCGTACCGCAAAGCTGCTGTCTCAGGTTAGTGGATATCTTGGTGAGTATCTTACCATTCACAAATTCGCAGCCCACAACGAGAGTGATATTCAGCGGCATAGTGTTCTGGATAGGATTATTGGTGCTTTGGGTTCTCGCGTTTCACACTGATGAAGCATCTGCAAGCATTTCCAAGACTGCTCCAAGCACTGTTACGCTCGTAAATAACGAAGCTATGATGTCTCAAGTTGCGCTCAAGGATTTTCCAGAGCTGAAATTGCCGTCGACTGTCGAATTCTTGGCGCCAGTCGCTGCTCCATTAACTCTATTTGGAGATGCCGTGGTGACTGAGGGTGTTGCTGTTGTAAATGCTCAAGATGCTGTCAATCAAATTCCGTGGGGTATGGGTATCAAGACAGAAGCATCATTTGCCGCTGATCCCGCTGCATCGATGCTCAATGCACAAGAAACTCGTGGTGAGATTATGCATCTGGTCACACTGCAGCACAACTCACCCCCTAATTGGGTAGGGCCCGCCATTGGCGAGCCTACTATCACTGCGTGCTTGAGCCGGAGGCAGAAGGTCACTAGCTCCGGAGGATGCCGGCGGGGTTACAAGAATATTGGCAGTACTTGCAAAGCGCAGTGTCCGCTAGCATTTCCGGTCGAATACGGTGCTGAGTATTTTTCTCTGAATCGCAAAACGTTCTGGAGACCATTGTCGATATCGTCTTCAGTCCTGTTGATGCGGCTTCCAGTGTGTATGAATACTTTGTCGCATCCCCAGCACCTTCAGAAGCGAACGCTCCTACAAGGATAAGTGTTGCTGATCTCGCATCGATTGTCGATTCCAGCTCCACCTGTGGACGCAAGCTCAGGCTACTTGCTGACAGTATCGTTGCCACGGTAGACGACATTCGAGTAAAGACACCTGGCGTTTCAAGCGAAGACATCCGAGCAACGATGAGCACATTGCCTATCGTTCTGGTCGACGTACCAACCGCGACGAATGCTTGTCTGAGAGAGTTCCGAATGACAAAGACGGAAGAGACAGCGTATGAATCGCGCGATGTGGTGCGCAAGCCTTTGGGGATATTCCTTGACCAGCTCATTGAGACGTCGACTGCGAACACTTTAGGATCGCTTATTGGAAATGAATACGTGTTGGAAGTTTCCAACGTGTGGCTAGACATTCTGTCCATGATCGACCCTACGGGTCTAGCATATTCAATGACGCGCAGTGTGGAGCCCGTGTACGGTCTGACGGAGATTCTGGGCGAGATCGCCGACGGTTCTCTCGCCGAAGCCCTCGGTTTGAAAGTTCTAGGCGCTGATATCGCTTGAAGTGATGGTGTGTGGTCGAGAGTTGGCGACGGCAAAGTGTCGCTTACGTTGGCGAGCTCGAGGCCTCAAAATGTGTTGATAGTCATTTACTCTGGCGGTGACATGATTGCTCAAGTGGAAGTTAAGAGGGGTGAGAAGGTGACATGGAACTCGAAAGTGGTGGAGTTACAAGACAAGACGCTTTACTTAAAATGCTGGCATCGGACGTTTATTGGCCCTTTTCCAAGTGGTGGATCACTTTCGTTGTGGATCCCACCGGCGGCTGCTTGGAAATGAACATAAAAATCCGCTGATTTGGGTCAGATTGCTTGTAAGTGCTCAAAAGTGTTTGATGCTATTTTTTTTAACAATCGAGCTTGAGCGGTTTATTTGAATGGCTGAGCTCATTTTCTACGAATCCTACCGCTTCAAGCGTTACCAGCGTTTATCCGTGTTCACTTACCACGGATAACCACTTTTCAGATTGTTTTCGAATTTCCAGTCGTTGAACGGCACATTCGCCTCTCCAAAACTTGCCTGGTTCAAAGCATCACGAGCTTCGTTCGTCATCTGGTCCCACATGACGAGGTCCTGGGTGTCCCCTCCCTTGTTTGTTATACTGAGTTCATGATTCATGGGCCAGCTAGCCTCATAGTTCACCTTGACGCTCGTGCCATCGATCGTGTCGTCGGCTGGAGGGGCGATCCTGGAATGACCACCGTGAGCAGACGGTGACATTCCCAGAATCTTCGGGTACTCGATATCTGGGTTCTCGATCCATACGATAACGTGCCCCCAATCGTGCGATGCCCCATTCCACTGGAGGGCGAATCCTTCGGAAAGTACCGTGAGTACATGATCGCCCACACACCGTTAAACCAAGTCGAGCGTCCATAGACTTGCGAGCCATAGCCCGATGCCTTGCACTTCCCACTGGGCAGTCCCGTCGGTTTGAGTCCCTCACCTACCTCACCTGCAGCACTCACGGCAGGGTACGGGTGGCATCCATTGGTGACGTGAAACTACGGTTTAAACTTGACTCCAGCCTTCTCGGAGATAGTAACTGGTTCCGGTTGAGGAAATGGTTGTACTTGGTCGTGGCCGATGGCGACAACTTTCACGGCGACTAAGGCGATAACGGCAGCGACGAAAAAGACGCGGATGTTCATGGTAGGTTGCAGTCTCTATTATACTTTGCAAGTTTTTGTTTTCTAGGAGTGCGTCTGGTGTGTGAAATTGAAAAATGAATGAATCCGCTCTTAGTCCCACGAACTACAAGTAGACGATATTAGTAGGCTAGATCACCGAGAATGAGACGACAGTCCTCTTGCCCACTGCGATACCTATTCGAGCGGTAGTACATGTACACTTTCTGCTGCTATTGTGACTGAGATTACGTGTACAGTACCGTTACATTCATCGTGCCAGCAGCACTGACTATCTCGCTCTTGAGATTGTACCTACATCACGCGATCCATGAATACAGCACAGCAGTTATCGCTGATCGGGGTGGTCATTGGATGAGTGGAGCCTAGTTCGATACTTTAGCTTCTTTAAGCTTGTCTGGGTTTCGCATTGGATCCCAGCCTGCTTGAATTCTTACAGAGAAGGTAATACAGCGACAGAGATGCTTGAGACTTGGACAGCAATTTACATAAATGTTACCCCTCCTACATATTAGGTGGTAAAAAAAACTGTATCGCCTGGATCTTGGTGCATACGTCCTCAATGAGCACTGCCCATGGGCCAGATGTGGTTTAGTACAGCGTACTGACCAAACAACATCGGAGTGTACATGTACCGAGTACCTCCGCGATTACGTCCGTTACGTTAGGCCATGAGTTTTTTTTTTATCTTTCCGGTAGAGGTTCCCCATTTTCAGTGTTACGCAATTCACCTCTCAAGATTTTAATAACTTGAGATGTGAATTGCGTACCATGCAGCCTAAAACATCGCTTCACGATATCTGTGTCGGATGTCGCCGTTTATACTTTTTCCAACTATGTGAGAACGTGGAAGATGAGGCAATTCAACTAGAGCCCCCACATGGTACGCGCCAGGCACGCGCATGCCGCGTGCCCAGCGGTAGGGACCCAGTAGAGTAGACGGCGAAGTGCAACCACAACATCACTTGCATCAATTTCCATACATGTCGCCCGAAGATACATGTATTCGATGGACGCCATATACATACACGGGGGTGCTACTAGTAATGAGTCCATGTACATATTCGATGGATAGGATTCAGGTCATTTATTTTTTACGTAGTATTTCTTGTAGGGTTGATCGGGTGCGCATAAGTATGATAGATTGATATAATTTATAAGAATTCACAGTCAAAACAACCATTCAACTCGCAATCGCCTACTGCATAATATGCAGTAAGCTTAGACGATACATTGCATAGTATGTTAGGCGGTATATTAAACGCGACGGAAGTGTTCGTGATGCAATGCGTCTCCGCACATGTTACAAAGTAGCATCGAGTTTCAAGCGCACTTGCAGAAAACGAACACAGACCAAACCAAACCAAGCCAGTGTGGTGTACATGTACAATTCGTCACAAAACATCGCAAAACATTGTGTGGCGAATAGACTCGCCAAATAATACAAGGGGCAACTCAAGGTGCACTAAAAGTTGAGATCTGATTTATTGATCAGTCAGAATCGGTTTCATCTTTAGACTTGATAAATATAATGTCGAATCAATCGCCCGGTTTGTGCCATTTGGGGGGGGGTTGCGGTGCGTGGTGTAATGGTTGCTAAATATAATAATAGCATTCATGTTTGCTCATGTTTTTTTTTTTTAGCATATTATGGGATCCATTGATGTGTTCCTAATTGTAGTCGTCGATCTATTCATCAATTCCGATACAACACTAGCAGATGCCGCGGCTGCGAAGTAGGCACAGGAGATGCCCACTAATCGCATCGTGATAAACAAAATTTCAGAGCTTCCTCGGGCCACAGGCACGACTTTGTGATAATGTAACTTGATTTACACTGCGATGGTGTGCCGTTGCTACACAGAATAGTGAGGGTTTGTTTGATGCGTTTGGAGCAAAATGAATGCAATGAGATAAACTAATGCCGTGCGTAGCCCGGAATGCTCCAAATTTGGGTTGACTTCCATCAGCCGTGGCATCAGCATCAACTGCGAGGAGCAATCAAACACTGAAGGAACCCACACCGACCAAGATCGCTCGCAAGCGAAGAAGAAAGCGAATGGTAGAGCGTATAAAAAGCGAGACACGGCTGACAGTAGGTGATCACAGCATTATTCCTGGAGGTTGGGCATTTGACACCAATCTCTTACGACGGCATTTAACTTGAAGTTAATTTCGATGAATAAAGCTCTGCCTTCCAGAGGCGTTTGCGCGGCCGAGCACCTACGATCTCTGTAGTATTAACAAAGGGTTCGCGAGCAGTGTTAAGATTTTTGGCCTACCCGGGTAGGTCGGCGCAAACAAGGATTCCCCGCCAGGAAGCCAAACCTTTAAGAATTTTTGTACATACGTCAAGTCATGCTAGAAATGAATATTCACGCCGCCATCACCTTGCATCGATGCCTGCATGCAGTTATACAGCGGTTTGAACACCTTCTCCATTCTTCATTGGTTAGGCCACCTATTATAGTATCTTTTATTCTTCCCCGGACACCAACTTGGAGAGGTCTAAATTCTAGGGTTAGGTAGTAGACCGACGAGGGAATTGAGGCGTGGTACCCGATCGTCGATCAGTGCGAGCACGATGGTCAAGGATCTGCTGCTCCATCTACGTTACATAACTTACATGCGCGATGTCCACCTCACTATTAATAATTCTAAGCTAATCCAACGGAAGAAGGTTGATTCTTGAGTAGTCAGCTCAATGGCGTCCGCGCGTACTGGCACATCGAGGGCCTCAAACTTGTTTCAGACGCAACATGATACGCTAGTGTCCACTGCATTCTAGTTGTTTTTGAGGCGGGGTTTCCTTGGTTGGCTTGACCTACCAAATCGCCTTTACACTTCTCGCGAACCGATTGTTAATGTGAACAAGTTGAACCGCGTGGTTGCTGCACGAATGTCAATTGTTTACTTAGGTCACACACATGTCATTCTTGCGAAAATCTACGGCGCAATTGACAACAGTTTCTTGCAACATATTGTACAGGTAAAATCTTCACATGCCTGATACGCAGGTAGCGGCTATGGGGCATTTTGAAAAGAAAGTGTTTGCTGCTCCAGCCTAGAGATCTCCTTTTATACAGTTAAACATAAACAGTGCGCCCAGCAAGCCGATCCCCGCGCGAAGCGCGGTAGGGTTCATGCTTTTCTAGTAGGGTTTTTTGGGTCCGAGCAGAAGGTGATAGTTTTCTAGTGTTCTACAACCCGTATTTATCCGAGCGTGTGCACTATACATGTATACATACACAGAAAAAAGACGAATCGGGCACAGTAGGAAGACTACTGTGCTCATCCAGTCTGGAACAGCAACACGTGCCTTTTGAAAAAATTGGCCTTTTAATTACATGGGGTAAGTTTGAAAACTTTCAATGGGACACTTTGTAAAGTAGAGGTAATAAAGATGGTGAATGCCCGAAACTGGACTATACGCTGCCCTGTGTAGAATGGTACTACAGAGGAGGGGGTACTCCTATTGTTTTGTATGGAGGTCCCAGAAACCTTGAAAGGGGTATTTCGTCCGTTCTTACACACTGCTGATACGACAACGCCAACATGGAGGATTGTCTTGCGAAACGTTTCTTACCTTTCTTTTGTAGTAAAACTAATGTGGATGACCTCGTTATCGCTATATAATTATTACCGGTATTGGTAATTCAACACAGGATACAGACACCACGCGGACGTTTTCCCTCTCTTCAACTCTTTAGATCTGAGAGGGTAATACATAAATAATGCCCGTCGCGTACAAAAGCCTCTTCAATATTTGGCCATAGTGCGATTGATTTGTCAGGATATTAACTTTTATGAGGGGAAAACTCCGCGTGGTGTCTGTACAGCAGCCCACTATGCTACGGCACTCAGTCAAATCCGGTTGCGGCGCCACGAATCCCGTCATGAGTCGTAAGACGCGATCTGGAGCCTATCACAAACGTTATCCCGGCTGGTATCACGTCTTACGCTAGGAGTGTACCGAATTCCCTATGTCATCGCATACACCCAAAGTGACTCACATCGACCCTGTTTTGATTGGCCTGCCTAGGTAGTTTTTATCATTAAAATTGTAAGAACAGCCAAACGAATACAAATAGCAAGATAAACAAGTACTATCATAGTATGTATAAGGTACATTATACATGTAGTATGCGATGATATAGGGAATTCGGTACATGTAGGCTACGTGATGTATTACTTGTAGATAAAAGCAGCGCGACTATCCCATCGGCGGTCGCTGTGGCATCGTTTTTTTACTTCATCATTAGATAATTGAGGGCTGGTCAAGATGAGAACATTGCCAGCGCTGCGGTTACTGTGCATGCTCGGTGCGTTAGTGCCGAGCATTTGTGGCGCAGTAACTATCGACCGCAAGGCCAAATCACTGTCACCATTGGTCTTTTCCTTCGGGCAAAAGTTGATCGAGAGCGATGAAGGATCAGGCCCACGCGCGACTTCGGGTTTCGATGGTGAAGGGGAGGAGCGTGATTCGGGTGTTAAATATCTTGACTTCTCTTCAGTGCTGATAACTAAAGAACCTGCAACACCGACGAGCGAGGTCTCGCTACTCTCCATACAACAGAGTAAGCTCAATATCTCTGCCAAGGTCAACTCCAGAGCTTGTGACTAGTGAAGGCTCGCGGTATTCCCCGTACAATAGGAACAACCCGACCGAGGCGCCTTCATCTCCGCCTATTCTCACTCCTGCACCTACAATTGCTCCGACAGTCACTCCACCACCGATTTGGGTCGGTCCTACGATTGGCAAGGCTTCGGACACGTCGTGCTGCAGGAATACATACCCTACCGACAGAGCTGGGGCTTGCTCTCTTGGTTACTCAAATGAAGATGGCACATGCGCCGCGCAGTGTCCGCTCTCGTATCCAGTCGAGTGCGCCGCTGAATGTATCCCCAAGAACGACAATTGCGCACTTGCAGTTCTCACCAAGATTACGTCGGTGGTCTCAGTGGCAGTTAATTTGGCAACTTCGGGCGTGTTAGCTCCATTTTGTCTTCATATAATGCTATCAAGCGCGGAGTCACGTGTGCTACCAATCTGTACGCGGTGAGTGGGGAGCTCATCAAGTACATGCAGTACAGACAGGCAAACACCAATGGGGCGACAGAAGAATTGCTGGCTATTGCGTACAGCTCGGACGTCTTTCCTGTTGATATGCCCGTCGTTATTTGCACCTGCCTCGGTATTCCAGTTCCAGCTAACGCCAAATATGCCCGTATGGTGATCTCAATTGCAGAAAATATTGCGAAGCAAGTCATCACGAATGGTGACACGATTATGAGCTCAGTAGACAACTTTTTGGGCTTCTTACAGACGACGGACGGAACCAATTCTACGAAAGAGCTCGACAATGAGAACATCGCCAACCTTACGTCACTTATCGAGTCTGGTTCGACGTGTGGGTACAAGCTCAAGCGTCTGACGGACCGTGTCGTCTACACAGTAAACGATCTTCGTGCAAAGTCGCCTGGCATCTTGAAAGAAGACATCCGCACGGGCATGAGTAGCTCAGTGATAGTGCAAAATGACGTCCCAACTGTGACGAATGCGTGCTTGGGCGAACTCCTCCTCACGAATACAAAAGAAACTGCGTATGAGTCTCATGACGCACTTCGAAAGTCTTTCGGCGTGATCATCGACCAGCTGATCGATAAGTCTACGACGGACTTGGGAGCCTCGCTCACTACGGACGAGTACATGCTGCAGGTCTCGAACATGGGCCTACTGGTGTTGTCAGCTATCGACCCTACGGGTATCGCCTACATGACGGCGCAATTTGTGCAGCCAATTTGTGGACCAACCGAATTCTTGGGAGAGATCGACGATGGGACCCTTGTTGATGCTCTAGGCCTCACAACAGAAGATGACGCCTTCACTGGTAGTGACGGTTCGTGGGCCAAAACAGGCGATGGTATCGTGACACTCACCTTTGTGAGCACAGATACAGAAGATGTGACTGTCGTTATCCATTCCGGAGGAGACAAAGTAGCGGAAGTGCAAGTTGCGAGCGAAGATACATTGACTTGGACGTCGGCGGTGAGTGAACTGCAGGACAAAACGATGTATTTGGACCGTTGGCGTCCGGGTTTTCTAGGTATTCCTGGTTCAGGGGGAGGTTCGCTATTGTTATGGATTCCACGATCATCTGCGGGTGGCCATTTAGAGATGAATGTGAAGATCAATGTCAGTTAGAAGTGACATAGTGTATCAATAAAGTATCGGTTTAGTGAAATGACTTCGAATTACATGAGACTTCATGATAACGGAATCTTTACATAAATACTTTGGATGTTGATATCACTCGGAGAACATCTGGTCCCTCTAAAGAGGCTTCTGATGTTTACACCCACGGACATGCCGTTGAGCTCATCGTTCACAGGCCAGGGACTCTCGAAGTTCAGTTCAGAGGAAAACGTATCAGACGCCGCTGTACCAAGTTGACGACAATACGCTTGAGATTTCTATACATGTATTAATATTAATACTAATACCGTGGATTTGGGGTTTTAAATGATGGGCTTTTCGGGCTTCAAAAGAACACTGTCGAAGGTGGTGAACGCCACTACAGCTGTCAATGCGATCATTGTTGACCAATTGTGCTGAACAGTCCACAAACCCGTCCTCTTGTGTCCTGGTGAGCTTTTCTTTTTTTAATAATAAGGTGAGGTATATTGTTACTGATAACTGCTGTTGTGTCCTGGTGAGGTAACGTGGACCACCTTATGACGAAGATGTAGGATATCGGAACGTCGAAATATCAACGAGGAGTTCACATTCCATTTCAACGCACCGATCACACTACTCAAGAAAACGCACATTCCCTTAGCTCGTCGAGATCATGGGGGCAACGGATAGCAGCCCATTTTCGTTTAAGCCTAGGGCTCGAAGGGCCAAGTCGCGGGGTGTCGACGCAATTGACATGAATAGCGACGTCGGCCCGAGTCTTAGTTCGAAGAGGCCAGCCCAGGGAGTGGTGTGGAGAGTTGAAGCGAGCGTTATCGCGGTGGTGATGTGCGAACGAGGTCACTGACGCGACTCGTTGGTCATGCCCACGAATACTACGTAGTAGAAATTTGCTGCTATCCGCGAACTGACTAACGTTGGGAAAACCTACAGGCCCGTGTGTTGGATAGTAAAATACCACCTTGCGCTTGCCTTCGACTCTCGCAATGCCCCCACTACCGTTGTAACTTACATGAACCTCTCCATCTACTTCACCGCTGCTGTTTGCGTGCTCGCCACCGTGGATGCCACGGTCATGAACCACGACCAGGTGCAGCCATTTCTTTAGTTAGAACTAGTCACTTATATCTGATAAAGCTGCTGTCAAGTTCAAACCCCAGGTTCACATCGCCCACGGGTGTCATCCGTACCCCGTGAGACTAGTGGAGGGATGAAGCCAAGCGGATAACCTAGCGGAAACTGTAAGGGATCTGGATGGGTATCGCAGGTCTATGATCGATCCACGTGGTATAATGGCATCTGGACGATCATATACGCTTGGTACTTCTGTGACGAGGTTCATGGAAACAAATCCTGGCGAACCCATCGGTCGACTACCTGAGATTGACTATCGACCCGTCTGTGTTGGATGACTGGTGGACAGTAGTGGAACCTCACGTCGCTGCAACAACCCGTCTGAAACTGGCTCGATACTGGACTCAAGTGATACTGGATAGTCTGGGTTGAGGAGGCTGAGTTGGGAGTCTGGGACTCTCAGCTCAGACCTACCTGAGTTGACTCGGCTCAGACCCTGCGTCTGGGAAGAGTCCGTCGTTTTTCGAATACTGACAGTGGCACGTGGAGCATCAAGGAGCATCATCGCATCAACTGATGGCAGAGATAAATCAGCTTAGGCGCTTCCGACTGGATCCAAGTGCCTCATGCTTGTCAGCCAATCACGGACTCGTTTTGCGAAGTGTGTGACAA